>JAQIXJ010001931.1:0-17872 GCA_034700185.1 Phthiracarus laevigatus | reverse complement strand
AATAATTATGTATTCCAACTCAGTTGGGGTGAACTTCGGTATTGGGTAAAACCAAATTAAACTTGAAAGCGAAAACATGTACTAATCTTTATTGCATTGGCCGTCCAGTCTGAAAAAATTTTTTGTAAGAATGTCAACATGCAACAAAGCTATGACTTTTGATAGTACTAATCGCGAAGCCTTAGAATTTTTGTTGATAGTGACGAAAGCATTGAACGAACCAGTAACCAGAAGTTTTGGTTTAACGGATGTACGATCAGCAAAGGACGATTTAGAATTGGTTGGACTTCCAATTGAACTTAATTGGTCTTCATCGTTGCATTAACACGTCGCTCCCATTGAAGTAGTTGTAATAAAACTCGAATTATGAGATGCATCCAGAAGATAAGCTGTATAAGCTGAACGATTGATGCCAATAACTTTAACTTAATCCGTAGATTGATGTTTCGAGTATTATAAAGTAGAAGAAATTGAATAAGTAGAATCCGGAAGTAAATCTTTTTAACGTTTCCCTCTTGTTCCTGTTGAGCCTTTACACGCACTAGTATAAAGATCTGGAAGTGGAATATTAATTGAACTATTTGTTATGGAAGTAAAAGAATCCGTAATAAGAGCCTTTGTAGAACGTACTATAGTAGGGCCATTCGTTTTAGTATTATCGCAATTCGAAACATTTAAAGAAGCATGCTTGTAATGATTTCCATCCTGAAAATCGATTGAACCAAATGTATTGAAAAAAGGAGATGACTCGGCGTTCTTCGATAACGAAACCCGCCGACGATCCTTTTCTTGAAGATTGCTTGTGTTCTTTTATTTCTTGGAATGTTGAGTATGTTTTCGATTTCTCTTTGACATTGAGACCTATCGCTTCATTGTATGTGGTATTTAAATTGTAGACTGCTTTTTCTTAAACTTCAAATGATAAATCGAAATCTCGTAAAAGCTTCACTAATGTCTTTGTAGTTGGATCTGCAGGTGAAGACAAATTTTCCAGTAGCTCGAACATCGCGACGCCAATATTCGAAATAATCACGAGAGCTTGATCTTCTGGTTCTATTTTGTTCAAGAAGATTATCTTTAGATTAATGTTATTCGAAAATATAATCGTCATTGGATCGAAATGAGTAATTGATCCAATAATCGCAAACATTGCTTATAAAACGTCAACTAAATTATCGATTGACCAAAAACAGCAAAAGTAGTCAAATAAATAGTAGGCGTTACATCTTCAAGTCAACGTTACCAAACCGGATAATTGGTTACAATATTGAGGAATCGCCACAATATGAAATCGCTACCACTTTGTTGCTGAAATAGCCTACTACTTCGTTGCTGAAATTTCCTACCACTTCGTTGATGCAATATCATCATGAATTTTCAGTAGTGTATTTGACTAGTGAGAGTCGTTCGTGGTAGATTTACCAACGAGTAGTATTAATGGCACTATAGGGCACGATAACCTATAGCTGATGCTGACGAATAGAAATATTAATAATCACTGAAGAGGAATTAACTAATGAACTTAATCTCTATTGTGACATGATATACAACATCATATCGGCGGTGGCGGAAATGTAGTGTGTAAACTCCATTCCCATCACTAGACAGTTTTACTTTATGACTATTTTCTAGTTATTTTTATTCTTTTTGTTGTTTTTATGGCATATTGAAAAATAGACAATATATGATTGAGATGTCTATGTGTCTGTATGTTTATCTGTCCCCTCTCCATAACCCACCATTTTTATACTAAACATTTTGCCAGATTTCACTTTCAGTTACTCCTACTAACTTAGTACTGTTATTAATTTTTTAAACTCAAGTTTATGATTTAATAAATATAAATAAATCTGATTCAATATGCCATTATATGTGTGTTCCACTCTAGTTATCATATGCACTAGATTTTGTGACAATTTTTAGTCTGCAAATCAATATTTTTACAATAAAATCCGGCATATTCCACTTTAATTATTAATCACATTTTTTGATTAAAGGCTAAGTTTGGTGATTTTTTTTGTAATATTTTTCATGTCTTCTTTACTAATTTTACTGTGAATAGCGGCATATGCCGCTTTAAATTTTAATCAAATTTTTGTTATTTTTGCAAAATTTTATTCCTTATGGTAATGTTTTTGGTCTTTTGTGCTATTTTTAGAATGAAATCTGTCTTAGATATTTGCCTATTTTGAAGGAACTTTACCCAAATGATTATAATTTTGAGCAAATTTTTTACCGTTTTCGATACTTTTTTTGTACTTTATTAGCTTTAATTCCCTTTAAAAGCATTAAAGATTGGTAAAGTAGTTCATTTAATAGAGTAAATATAAAAATCCCTTAACATATGAATTATGTCAAACTCCCTTTTTAAAAGTTATTTCTGTAACAATCGTTGTGTGTTTGGACATTAGATTAACTGGTTGCCAAAATAACGTTGATCCCGTCATGAGTCGTATTGGTGTCACCACATTACGCTTGTTTGGCCATATCGCTCGCTTTATATTTGTGCCAACCAGTATCGCGATTCTGTTCTTTTACATAAACGTTCTACATTAGTTCTTGCCTGTTTATTCCACTATGCATCTTTTTTTTGTTCAGTCGAACTTCGATGTTTATCGAGACTTGACTTTCTGTGCGTTTCAGTGTTTCGATTTTGTTCTAACCTGCGTTATTCTTAATCGATTTTTCTTGTTTGTTTCTGCCATTTAGTATCTTTTTTTGTTTGAAATAACGTCGATTTTTGTCGAATCTTGCCAATCTGTTAGCTACAATGCATTGCTTTTGTTATTCACGCTGTTCTTCATTGTGCATTTTTGAATCTTTGGTTCAGCGTTTTTTTGTCGTTAATTATATAGGCAAGTTTCATCGTTCCTTTTAATATTATTCTTTCTCCCTTTCCATTCATTTTCTTTGCATTTAAACTGTTTTAAAAATATTTTATAATTCTTTGTTTGTGTTCGGGGTTTAGTAGTTCTTTATTATTCAATTAGTTTATATTCAAGATAAATAAATAGCTTAAATCTTGTAATGTGACTGCAAAGGCAGATATAGTATTTAACTTTTGTAAAAAATATACTTTAATTGTAAATGTTACCTTGATTATAAAATCATTATAAGACTTCTTGCAACCAGAATAATATATTTTTATTCTAAAAAATATTGTTTTTAAAAACTACTATTTAAATAGTACTTATTTTTAAGTTTCCAATAGTTCATTCCATAAAGTATTGTCGTTTTGAAACTACAGTTTGATTAAAGGCAGCAGATTCCTTCTAGATTTGAACTGATAAGCCTTACCGTACCAAAACAATTTATGCGGTGAATTATATTTATACTCCATTTATTAATAAATAAAATGGCTAACTACTTTACTATTAAAATTTGCGATTATAGGGTCGGTCATATAGAAATTAAAAAATACATAAGCTTCCCTTTTATAAACAAAATTGAGCTAAATGTATTTTACTGTATAAAATTAAAGTTATTTATTTATATTAGTTTAATCGTTTTTAATATTATGAAATTTAATAAATTATAAAATTAATTAACTTCTAAATATTCTTTAAAACGTCCATTCATTAAGTATTAGCGCTAAAAACAAATAGATATTTTATAAGAAAATATAATAAAATTAACTGATATAAACTGGTAGATTATAAATGTTTACTATTAAATTAATATTTCTTTTATTTCATATTTAATTTCTTGGTATTATTAAATTTAAATTATGTTAAATTGACCAAAAATGTTGAGGACTGAACTTTTTATTTCAGTTTACGAAAAATAATTGAGCTTATTTATTCGAGAAAGTACTTTCTTCTTTCAAATTGTTTGTCTGTCTGTTTATTTTCTATCTGCCGCCCGTCACTCTTTGTAACCAATTTAACATTGAATTTATTAAGAATTATCAGTAATGAAACTTTTAAATTTAAGTTTAAATATTATTGTTTTTTAACTAAATTATTTGGATAAATCTATAAAAAGCGAGTTCTTTTTTGTATAAGTCTGAATTTGATTTATATTGAATAAATTACAGATTTGAATAACAAGGGGGAATTTCATGTGTTCATGATAAGAGAAGGAGAAAGAGAAGTAGATGTTATAAGAATTTAATAAATGTGAACAATTGTAACAATTCATGCTACTTTTGTTTCATTTACATAAAGTTTGCTTTTATATTTTTTAATTTATATTTTGATTTCAAACTTATTTTTCCTGTCCATTTCCAAAACTTATAATTTCGATTGAAATTTACTTTCGATATGAATGCTAAATATTTTCAATATTTTAGTAAAAATTGAATTCTGAAATGGACAACAGTTGTATATTTGGACAAAAGTAAATTGGGATACAGACAATTTTAATTTGTTATTATATATTAATATCTATGATTAATATTGTAACGTTCAAAGTGAGAGCAAACGATATTTTGCTTGAGTTTTCAAACAGAACTGACGTTATTTAGAGCAAGAATAAGAATGATCAAAATTTAACGTATACAGACAACTATATAAGTTGTATATGGTCTGACCTAACAGATTGTCAGCAGTGTTATGTATTTTAAAGAATAATTTATAACTTATAATTTAACGGAGTTCAACGATACCTTATTACTGTTTAAATTGTTTGTAAGAATAAAGATTTATGTAAGAGATGGTTAACGTATAATAGGCTTAAAGTAATAGTCGCTTAAGGCTAAATTGGGAATTTTTAGGGGACAGGTCTTACAATATATCAGACTAAAATTAGAAAAAATAGTGTTTACTTATTTAATATTCTAAAAACTACTTTAACTCATTTGATAAATGATTTATAATCAGATTATTTTTGTTATTATATTATGCTTAAAACTGTAATTAAAGTCAAAATTGAAACCAATAATATTGATCTAATGTTTATCTTATACAGAATTGGATAATACAAAACATCTTGTTATTTAATAAAGTGGTTATTGTTGCTTTTAAATAATAATTTATTTTCAATTTATGCAAACTTTCTGTATTGTAAAATTAACTTTCAGCAAAATTAAATGTTTTTTAAAAAATACTTGAGATGTTACACAATAATATTCGCTTAGCTAATGATAACAATAACTTTTATAATGATAATTAAATATTATTGAAGATTTTAAAATACCTTTAAAATAAGATTAATCGTTTAATTGTATTTTTCTAAGTCTATAAACATTTATAACTTATACAAATGGAAATAATTTCGTATCAAGCGATATGTATTTAAATAAAATATAGCTTTGTAATAAATTAGGAATTAAAAAAAACATAGTAATAATTTTTACTACTTTTATTTTATTTATGCTTTATTTTTCTTTCATATGACAGTTTGACGTTATATTATATCCATTACGAAGGTTTTTATATTTATTTGTAATTTAAATTCAATTCAAATGCTAAACTTAGTATTACTTGTGCTTTACATTCAATAAATTTTATAAAAGCAAAAACGAATTTAAGATTATAATTATTTTAATAAATATAAATCATGGTTTAGATTTCTTAAACAATACAATCATTAGAAACCATTTTTGTTTATTTTTTAGCAAAAACTTCTAACATTTATGTGATGCCTTGGATTTAATTAAACAGTAAATTCTTCTCAACATACATTTAATTTCCAATTTGTGAACATTTTCAATCAATTAAATATATAATAAACGGACTACAGAACTAATAGATAAAAAATGGAATTAAAATAAATTTTTTTAAGTATACAAATAATGTCAATTAAACATAAACATAGGGCTCAAAGGAGCACAAATAGATCAAAGCTCTATCGAGTGATTTAAAACAAAAAGTATAGCATAAAACATATTAAAATTCCTAAACAATTAATGTTTTTGACAATTATAAAATTATTATAAAATTATATCACTTTTAAATCATTTCAAATGCTATACTAATCATTTAAAAATAAGTAAAAGTTTTAAAACATATCAATGTGTGTTAGGTTTGCCTTATAAATTAAAAAATTGTAACTTATACTTAAAATTAGTGTTGTTTAACTTTCAAATTTTAATTTTGCTTTTCTTTTACATTTGTTTTTGAGTTTTATTTTAATATAGTTTGTCTTTTGCTTTTTCTTTTTTTTAATTTTTAATTTTACTTGTATTTTACTTTTGCTTTTATTAGAATTTTTAATTTTGCTTGTATTTTAATTTTGCTTCAAGCAAAAGTGAAATTAAAATATTGATTTTACTTTTGCTTATCTATTTCGCTTTTCTATTTCTATTTCACTTGTATTTTGCTTTCGCTTTTAATAAATATTTTCATTTAGCTTGTATTTTACTTTCGCTTTTAACAATTTTTTCATTTCGCTTGTATTTTGCTTTCACTTCAAGCAAAAGAAAAAGTCGAAATTTTATGTCTTTTTCTTTTACTTCACAAAAAGCGAAACATCACTAATATAGTCTATGTAGACCTATTTTTAATAGTATAACAATTCATCATTAATAAAGATGTTTAACCTTTAACAACTAAATTTATACACA
The DNA here is from genome assembly GCA_034700185.1 of Phthiracarus laevigatus. Classification (NCBI taxonomy): domain Eukaryota; kingdom Metazoa; phylum Arthropoda; class Arachnida; order Sarcoptiformes; family Phthiracaridae; genus Phthiracarus; species Phthiracarus laevigatus. Next base: position 11,367 of record JAQIXJ010001931.1, on the reverse strand, counting down.
CCATCATGTAAAATTATTTAAATTTACGGTAAGACTTACTAAAACAAAACAATTCAATTTAAGTTTGAACTTTCTACTTAAATTATAACCCTATTTTTAGCCCTTTTCGAAATTTAGATAAAACTTTTTTGCTCGCGGTAATGGGACGGTATCTGTTTTTGGTATAATTTTATAAATAAAACTTTAATAATGTGTTAATCAAAGATTTCTCTTTTTGTTTTTATGCACTTAAGTTTGGGAAACAAAATGGTTGAACGGAAGTGGAATAGATATAACTCATGGTAATGAAATGAAAAATTGTATTTACAGTTTAAGTGGGACGCAATTACTATATCTCCAATTTAATTGATAATGTTAATATTCTAATTCAAAACCAATAATATCTGTAAAAACATTGTCCCAACGATGTTATAATAGCAAAATTATAAGCAATTAGTTCTCCAATAAATATATATTATAACAGTTATAACGTGCATGTTGGCGTTTTTAATTTTGTAAACTGTAAAGCAATCTTTTATTTTAATTGCTACTTCTCATGGATCACTATTTGAATAGTTTCGCAAATTTTTGAATATATGTTGATGTTATAGAGTAATAAAATTTTAGCTATTTTACGAAATTTATTCTAAACAAAGTTACAGCGTCTTAAACCATTATTTATTTATTATTATGGAAACTGTTCATTGTTATATATATTAGCTTACTACATACATTTAAAATATTTCTGGCAAATATGGAACCAATAATTATACACAAATTCTAACTTCCATTTTCAGCAAATCGTAATACCTGGTTAACTTTTACTATTGGATTTTACTATTTACTAATCAGTAAATATATGTTGTATTCCTTTCAATATTTACACGTTATATTGTAATAAGCTGTCAATTTATGATGTGTTGGCTAATCGTATGAACGCCGACAAAAGGAGTTATGAAACCGAAAAATCTCTTCCGAACTCTTTCACAATAAACCTCGAAAAGGAAGTACTTTTTACTTAATTATATTTTATTGATAACTGATTTAGTTATTTAAATACAAGATATTAGTTAAAACGTATATCGCGTATAAAACTGCATTACAACAAATTTTATACATTTTAGTAATTATGTGAGGATTTAGTGTAATAGCAAATATAGCACAACTCAATATCAGCAGTATTTAAAGGGCTAATTTTTCAAATTATTATTTAATTTATAGATTTCATTATTTTCATATTTTTAATGAATATACCAATTTAATTATTAAAATGATGTCCGTAAAATAAAATCACCAAAATCTATTATTAAAATATATTATAAAATTAATTGCATACGCAAACAATTATATAATTAACATTTATTATTATAGCTTATTATTAGGCACTTTCAACGTTTAAATCGATTATATTTGTTCGCTACTATTCTTTTCCTAATTGGCGATAGACTACCACGACGTGCTGTTTTATAAAATGCTATATCTTCTGGTCCATACTCGCCGTCATCATCGTTAGTGCTAATTAGTGTTGTTTCGCTTTTTGTGAAGTAAAAGAAAAAGATATAAAATTTCGACTTTTTTTTTGCTTGAAGTGAAAGCAAAATACAAGCGAAATGAAAAAAATTGTTAAAAGCGAAAGAAAAATACAAGCTAAATGAAAATATTTATTAAAAGCGAAAGCAAAATACAAGTGAAATGAATAATTTTCTTAAAAGTAAAAGCAAAATTCAAGTGAAATCAATAATGCCAAATGTAAAAGCAAAAGACAAATTATTTGACTTTTACTTTTAAAAATTGTATTAAAAAGCGAAATAGAAAAGCAAAAGTAAAATCAATATTTTAATTTCACTTTTGCTTAAAGCAAAAGTAAAATACAAGCAAAATTAATATTTGAAAGTTAAACAACACTAGACTATACCATTACAGAAATTATCCTTTTGTGTCGATTACAACATGTTTTGCAAAATAAGATTCGATTAACGGAATGGTTGACCGCATTATTAAAATCTTGCGAAATACGAGCATAAAAAGTTAGTTCAAAATAGTTATTAGATTAAAATCAAAATAATCAAATCAACATCCTTTCATCAATCACTCCATCAATTTTTAAACTGTCTGCTTACTATATAAATTTTAAAATGAGTGCATTCCGAAATTAAATTCACAATTATTCTTGTTTCACGTGCATTTTAGGTAGCGTTATAATTATTAAAAATATGAATAAAACGTTTCTTGTTCGTTCACCGTATTCCTATTGTTTTCAAGTATTTAAAATATTCAATGATTTATTCAAAATATTATTTTTAGTTTAATTTGTTTTAACAGTGAACGGGGATCATCTAATTGGTAATAATGAAGAAGACGGTGAGAATGGACCAGAAGATAAAACATTTTATAGATCAGCACGTCTTGGTTCTGTTGCGCCAATTAAGAAAAGAAAAGTTGAGGAACAAATAATAAGATTTGAAAAATGAAAATTAAAGCCATCAACTGTAATTGCCTTTTAAAAATAAAATAAGACTACACTTTAAAGACGCCATTACATAATATTGGAATTTATTTAATAAAAAATTATTAAAACAAATATTAAACTTTTTAGGCCTTTTTGTGCCGAAATAACATTAATTAAGCGTAATTTATTAACTGCTTTGTGTTTTCCGTTATAGTAAAGTGATTCTATTAGTCAAATTTTCTGTTGAATTTTTCATGTTTATTTAAATTTGAAAAGTCTTTAAATGATAAAGAATTTTTTTAAAGGGGGAAAATCTAATCAGAGATTGATTTGCCTATTGTCTTTACGCGATTGAGTGTTCATTCTCCCATATAATTACTGCACTATGAAAACGGCTACGCTGCTGTATAAAGCTTTTTTTTATTTTGTATCATTTAGCACTATCAATGCCTATCAAGGTTACAATTGACAGAAAGCAAATCAAACTCTGAATCTAATGCATAAAAATACTGACTATTGGCAGAAAAAGTAATAAAAAATTAAAACTAAAGATTGAATCCATCGCTCAGATATTAATTGTTAATAATAAAGTGGACATTTGAAACAAGAGTTTATAGAAAAATATCTCATTCTAACAGATACCTAAGTTTTAAGTCACATAATCCTTAAACTCATAAATTATCTGTAATATAATCCCTTGTAAACCGCTCATTTAAAGTTTATTCTCATCAATTAATTTTACAAAATGAACTTGAATTTATTAAAAATTGTTTAATAAATAATAATTATCCGATAACTCTAATTAAAGCAATTATAAATAAAGGTAAATCAGAGTTATTTACTACAACTCATAAACCTATAAATTGTAACCCTAGAATTACAATTCCATATACACAGTCAACAAGTGATTCAATCCGGAATATTCTGCTCAAAATAATATTTCTGTGTATTTTAAAAATTTTGGAAATATTAAAAATAATTATTCATTTGTTAATAGAAACACAAATACTTTTAATGTAGTTTATAATTTATAATGTTTAGATTGTAACTTTTAGTATATTAGACAAACTAAGCGTAATGTTTCGAACAGAATTTAAGAACATAAATATGCGTTTAATAAGGATCCCTCAGTTTATACAGATTTTGGCATAGAATTAACTGAAATACAGTAATTCTTTCCAAATGTAATAAAGTTTAGGAAAGATTATTTTTAGAATACTGGTTAATCAAAGCTAAACAATTAATTAAACAGCCATTAATGAACTGGAATTATCTAGACATACGTCCTCATTATTATCCCTTAATGTTTAAAAGTTAAAAATAATTTCAAAGCTTATTAATTTCCATGTTTTAACTTTTGTAAAAAAATAAATTTAAAACCGCTGTTATAACTCAACAACGGTTCTTAGACTGTAACATATTAAGAACTAATAAACATTGTTTAAACTGTCACATCATAAGTTTTTAGCGTGAATTCCTACTGTTAATGAACATCTGGTAAGTTTGTAACACTTCACTCACAAATCGCATCGCAGCCAAACTTTTAAAGTATTCATTAAGTATTGATAAGGACCAGAGTGCTGGTCGAAAAAATTACTTATTTACTGTCTTAAAATTACTTCTAATACAAGTAATATGCATAAAAATATATCAGACAGTGGTTACGAACCAAAACGTTTTTCAAATAATACTGTGTAGCGCAAGAAATGTTTGATACTCAATAATAAAACAATATACAAGTATGACGGTTATATTCAACGGGCTACGGGCTAACATATTACGGGCTGTATTATTGCTGATTTTTATTGAACGGATAAAAGAAATTAAAAATGCTTTTATTTCCGCAAGTCGGGTTTTCACTTATTTAAATAAACAATATCAGTTTCTATCTCTGTCATGGTCTCCTACAATACTAGAAAGAGCTATTATTACTTATATCACCTAACAATATGTAAAATTTTGCTTTTACTTTTAAGAAATTTTTTCGTTTAGCTTGTATTTTTTTGGCTTTTAACAGTTTTATTTCATTTTAATTGTATTTCACTTTTATTCCAAGCGAAAGTAAAAGTAAAAAAAATTCAACATTTGCTTTAACTTTCAAAAAGCGAAACAACACTACTTGGAAGTTATTTTATAATAAGTTTCAGATTATAAATAATTATGATATAACTGTATTATTTTAATTTATATCGTTTTTATAACTATTCTAGTAAAACATAAAATACTTTTAATAGCACTAACAACTTCGAAACTCTTAGTTTAATACTGTGTTTGAATTTCAAAATTTATCCAAAATTGATGGGACTTGTTTTTCTTTATAGCAAAACATGCTTATTCATGATTTCGGTCGAATTTCTATTTTTATTAAGCGAAGTTTAAAAGTTATTAATTTATTTTTATACATGATATACGTTTTAACTAAATCTTGTATTTAAATAACTAAATCAGTTATCAATAAATTATATTTAATTGAAAATTACTTCCTTTTCTGGGATTATTGTGAAAGAAATCGAAAGAGAATTTACGGTTCCATAACCCCCTGTTGTCGACGTTCATAAAATTAGCCACAACATCAATGACAGCTTATAACAATATAATAATAGAATTGAGTTTTAATTCATATTTTATTTTGTTAATTCACAGAATACATGGACAATTTAATAAATGGATTTCACATATTTAATATATAAATAAAGGGAATTTTACCATCTTGGGCTTAAAACAAGAATATTTTTGACACTCCTATGCTAAAACTTTAATATATTAGCTCTCTATGAATGTATAGTGAATTGTTTATAAACAAAATCAAATAATTACAATTTTTAAATAAGATAGGTATAAATAAAGTACTCAATTATTACTTATTCGATTTGCACAAATACTACTACGAATGGTTATACAATACCAGGTTCTGAGAAGAATCAAATTTCTGGTTTGATTATTTCCACTACAAATAGTTCAACCGGAACTTTATTACACTCAACGAATAATCCACTTCCGGATCCGAATTCGATTGCGTGTAAAGCTTTAACAGGTTCATTGGGAACAAGCGTGCAGATATCGAAAAATACAATTAAGGATAATACTGTTACATCGATTGACATCAATGGTTCAGCTTATACAGAGCTATTACAGGGTCCAACTCCGGATTATATTACTATTACTTCTTTTACTTCAATGGGAGCGACGTGTTTATGCAATGATGAAGTCCAATTAAATCCTATTGGAACTCCATCACCTTCGAGTTCTTTAAAAATTTTCAACACATACGTAAAACCAAAACTTTTGGTCTCTGGTTGGTTCAATACTTTCGTCACAATCAACAGTATTTCTTCGGCTTCGAGGATAGTACATTTAAAAGCCATCGCATTGTTGGATTGCGACATTCGTCCAAAATTTTCTTTGGACTGGACGACCAAAACAAAGAAGTTTACAGGTTTCATGTTTTCGAGTTTAGTTTCGTTACTCCCATTTCCGAAGTTTTCTTCAACTGAGTTGAATGTCGCAGCTCATGTTTACCATACTAATGCTTTAGTTCCCATTACTACATGTGACAACCAATTATTACATGTGGTCTTATTCAGACAAGCTTGTCACAATTCAAGATTCCAATTGTTAACATAAACGATGAATACGATTGTTGGCGTTTGTTAACAAATAACAACGAAGTTTTACTTATTTAACATCAACTTCGAAACCTATACGATTTAAAGTATCAAAGGAAATTTTTACGCATCAAATCCGATGTCTCGTTTCCCAACTTTGATGCTGCGGTGGAGGAAGTGGTGGATACAAGTAATTCTGCTACTAAAGGGTCTGCTCACAATGCAAGTTCATGTACATACGGTTATGTACAGTTTCTGGTAGTTGGGTTCCTGGTTTCCGAACGCGATTTTCTTCAATTTCATACCAACTACAACGTACAAACTCATCAAGGATCAATTAATGTTCAAGCGAATCCTACGATATTAAAACTTCATCGGCCGAATCCAGTAACACAAACACATTCGATTTCTACAAGTACGTTACTTCTCGATTGGTTCGCTTCTTACATTTCAAGATTCATATTGAGTGGAAAAGGGTATGTGTTAACGCATCACCTTTACTTTCGCCTACTCTACTAAGAATAAGAGAAGTAGTTTTGGAAAAGCATATAAGTTTCCAAGACTTTAACAACCAAATACCAAATGAACTAAATCGTCCTAAAAAAGAAAAAATAAATCCAGGCAAGTGTTAAATTATCAAAAATAATTTACATCAATCGCAAGAAAAGATTGAAAATATTAAATCAAAGTATACAGAAAAAAAAAATTTGACACCTCGAGATTAGATTCGATTTCAAAAAACGATAAGTTCTTATTATAAGCATCAAGTTGAAATAGAAAAAAGATGTAAACCAATAAATCCGAATAATTTTGTTAATAATTAAGAGAAACGTGAAAAGTGGTATTCTTAAAAGTTTTTCACGAGTTAAGGCTTTAATTCCAATAGAGAACAATTAGACATTAATAATATCAAGTTTATAACTTGGAGTTTACTTTCAGTCAGTCAAAGGAATTGTCTAAAAACAAATTGCTGACACTTTAAAGAAAATTAAAAAGTAGTATGATCAACACCATCTAAAAAAAGATAAAAAGATTGGAGACAAAATTTGGGTACATTATATCAAACGTGAAAAAACACAGTTGAAAAATTTATACAACCTTATGGTCCATTCATTGTTACAAACAAACCTATGGCTTTTAATTATTATGTAAAATTAGTTACATTGTTCTGATCTTTAACTTCTTGTACTGTTGAGTATGCTTTTGATATCTCTTTGACATTCAGACTTATCGCTTTATTGTAAGTAGTATGTGAATTGTGGACTTCAGAACTTGAATCTTTCAATGATTGTGGTTCCAAATGTCTTCTAAATATCGTCACAACTTCTTCGAATGTCTTTATAGTTGGATCTGTGGGTGAAGACAAAGTTACCAATAACTCAAACATCTCAGCCCCCATATTCGCGACAAATACGATAGCTTGATCTTCGGGTTGGATTTTGTCACCAAGAAGATGATCCTTAGAAGTGAAACGTAATTCGAAAATTTAATAGTCTTCGGATCGATAGTAGAAATAGATCCAGAAATAGTAGACATTGCTGACCAGAAGTTGAGATTATATTTATTTACCAAAATGCTCAGAAGTTGTCGAATAGTCGTCACTATATCGATGGAATCGCCACAGAAATTCGAACCAAATCGTTTAAGAAATATTCTACCACTTCGTTGATGCATTATCCTACCAAACCGTTGATGCTATCCTGCCGACTGCGCCAGAATTTTCTGTAGTGTATTTGACTAGTGAGAGTCGAACGTTGTAGGTTTACCAACGACTAGTAGGAATATGGCAGTATTGGGCACGCGTTAACCTATACTTATACTAATGCCGAAGAAGAATAATTACTTTATAGGATTAATACCACCGAAGCATAAGTGTACCACGATTACCAACATAAGTGAATTACATGTTAAACATACGAAACATTGCAGTATATAATAACGACGGGGAATGAGCACTGAATATGTTTAATGAGTTACTATACAATGATTTATAATAGCGATAATAATATTGAAGTGTATACTTTGAAGGTATTAAACATCAATTAATAAGTAATATTGAAATATAAGTAATGAATATATTAGTCATAGACATTATGACTAATGAACTAATTATTGAACATATAATTAAGTAATTATGAGTAATAAGAAATATCTAGAAACTGTAGAAATGATATTATGACTAGTGATGTGACGGGAGCTCACATACACTACAAGTTATCTCTGAGAAAAAGGAATTGATAACAGTTTTAATGTCAGCGTATTATTAGTTAAATTAAAACTGACTATAGTTTCATGCCAAATGAAGTGCGATTCTTATTATGCAGTTATTTCTAATCACTAATCAACACTAGAATACGCATTATTAAAGAATATTTATATTTTAAAAACAAATAAAATATATTCCATGCAAGCAAGTTTATTCTCGGCGCCTTTTCGTTTAATTTCGCGTTTACACTTCATTGAATGTATTTTAAAATTTTTCACACAACACCACAATCGCAACACTTTGTATTAATGTACTCCACTTCTTCCATTGTAAATAAAAATCTGTTTTTAGACGCTTATCTTTTTTATTATATTTCCACAAACATTATGCCCATTTTTATCATCTATTTTGGTGTGTCAAATCATGCGCTCAAGTTTTGGTTTAACCTTACTAAGCTAATTACTTTCACAACCCTTTGTCACGATGAAGTATTAAATTTAAATATAAGCCCACGCCGTATCGAGAGAATGAATATGTTTTTAATTACTGATTCAAAAAATTATTTAATAAAAATTTGTGGAAAACGATTTGTTGTTATTTGCTTTCAATGTCTTAAAGTAAGTTAAAAACAAAACTTTTATAAAACAACAATTTTTAGAAATCATTCCAATAACTTGTAATTTACTTTTACTATTAGCAATTTATTTTTCAAACATTATTAATTAAAATTTTATTTTACTTTTCATTCTCTCTAAATGTTAATTTCAAATAAGTTTTAATTTTTTCCAAAAAATTTTATTTTATTTGTATTTTGCTTTACTGAAATCAAAAGTATCGTAACAATTTTTACGTTTACTTTTCAAAAAAAAGAAACACTAGTATGGATTGGAAACAATAAAAATTGTAATTTAATTTTTAAATTGTGTTTTTAATTTGTCTTAAATAAACAATAATGATACAATGGACTAATTATTACGGAAGTTTTTATGAAGTTTTTTATGTTCACGGTTTTCATAAGAACTTCTATTTTAAAAAACACTCAATGAATTACTGCTTAAAATAAAACTCAAAATAATTTTATACAATAAAAAATTAAATTTTTTTTGCGACAATAGAATCAATAGATTTGAAGTATTGAAAATTTGAACATAAATAAATTTGGTTAGTTAGTCTTTAGAATTAAAATAATATTTTAATCAAAGTTAGCTTAATTGAAATGTTTGTATTTGTTTATTTTTTAAACTTATCTTGATCTTTACCGACAACAGAGGAGTTGAATTGTTTTGTTTTAGTAAGCCATTCCGTATATCCTATTTTATTTTTTTGAGTTATATTACACGATGCAGTGATTGACTATAATTGTTAAATGTTAAAAACCTTTTTAATAATGAACTAATTATACGTAACAAATAGGTCTACACAGGCGGTATGATAATAGATGTTATCACTAAACTATGAAATTGTGAAAGTTTTTAGGTCCAAGCCCTATGCAAGCCCGACAGACTTGAGCCCGAGATCGACAAAAGCTTAAAGTTTATTTTTCAAAGCCTGATCTGGCTCGATTTAACATAAAAAATTATTTAATCACCAAGTCAAGTTCAGTCAAAAACTATTATTTTTTAATTTTTCATAAATTTTAATATTGTTAACATTAATAATTTTCCCAAAATTAAAATTTTCGCGCTTTTGGTACAAAAACCCGACCCGTTTCATTTTTTACCCGTTTCGTTTCATTCATTAAAACCCGAGCCCGACATAAAACGTCGGGGCCTGCTGTGGCCCGAAAAATGGGTGGCCCGTCTCAATATTTATCCGTCATCAGATTTAAGGCAGAAATCAAATTTTACGATTGGTTTTATAATTAACGATTAATTAACTAATAACTTTTTTAGCTCACTTTGAAAAAGTCAGCTATTAGATTTGACATGTCTGTCACTCTCTCTGTCTGTCTGTGTGTCTGTAGACTTTTTATCTGACACGTTACTCTTATGTTAATTAAGTGACATTGATCTTTACTCTAATAAAGGGATTTTGACCCTTTTTTTATTTTAATAAACGAATTTTTTTTCTTTCCTCTAATAAAAGGATTTAACAAATATCTTATGCTTATAAAAATTTTAAGGCCAAAAAGCAAATACTAGTGTCGTAATTGCGTGAAAATAGGTAAAAACAACGTAAACAAGATCGATACGGTCATAATATCTGACTTTGTAAAGTTAATTTCAGTTAGTATATGGTCGCTCGCTCTCTCCGTTTGCTCGCTCCCATTAGTTTATATTATTTTTCAAAAAATTGAATTTCAGATTTTTACATAAAACAAGCCAATAATCAATTCTATTTTTAAAATTATAGTCTTTTTTAATTACAATGAAAACGGAATATTCCGATCGGTTTTTTGGCTATTTTTATCATTTTGGTCCAAACTGCTACTATAAAAACGGATTATCCCGTTCAGATTTTTGGCTATTTTTACCCGATTTTTATCATTTTTGTCCAAATTGTTACTATATAAACGGAAGATCCCGTTAAGATGTTAACCAATTTTGTCCATTTTTGACATTTTTAAGACTGTTTTCATATAAAACCCTGTTTTCATAGATCCCCTTCCCAATTTTAGCCTAATTTTGGTAATTTTTGCCTTATTTTTCCAATTTTTATCTATTTTTTGCCTATTTTTCACAATTTTTGACAAATTTTGTGGGCTTTTTTGACCATTTTTATGCTTATTTTTGCCAATTTTTTGGCCTTATTAACATGGAAATCCCTTTATTAGAATAAGAAAATTGTAAAATGCCTTTATTAAAGTAAAGATCAAAATCCCTTAATTAGAATAAGAGTGCGGACGGATAGACGGACGGACGGACAGATAAAAAGTCAGATAAAAAATTTTCATTTTCAATCAAGGATTTTTTTGCTATTCCACTCAATTCCAGCGTTACGCGATTGAGAATGTATTAGATTGCGTAATGCGCATTAAATATCCTGTTTTCATCAAAACGCGCATAACGCAGTGGCGTATTCATTTTGTAGTGTAAAAATGTATAAAATAATTCTCTCAGTCCCGTACAATGGGATAGAGAAAAAACTATGGTTCCAATGATTTATTTTAAACGTACACAATACACTTA
>JAQIXJ010001930.1:0-17876 GCA_034700185.1 Phthiracarus laevigatus | reverse complement strand
CGTTTCAGAAATACTTTTGGATTTTTTAGTTTAGATCGTATAACTAATAAATATTGTCCATAATCCAAACTAATTTCGTTCAAAAATTCATTAAAACTAATATCAAGCTTTCCTTTATCAATGACTGCTAAAGCTTTTGTGAGATCTTTGTGTATATCGTTGTTAACGTCAGAAAATTCTTCATCAACGAGAGGTTCTAATATAATATTTTTAAATATACACATTGTTCGATATCAATTGAACAAAATGCGATCAATTAACATGTTTAAAAAACACCATTTAATCGCATCACTATACACAAACTCGCGTTTCATTATTTTAATTATTATAAAAAGTCATTTATGATAGAAAATTTAGTAAGTATATAAACAATGGACATAATGAAATATTTTAAATGGGATAAAGAATGGTTTAACCAACGACATAAAAGTATCCGGAAATTTACAAAGTTCATTTTGTCCAGCACAAGGCATTAAAGCATAAACCATACTTTATAGGTAATGTTAATTTTAAATAAGTCAAGTGAAATAATAACTTTTTAATTAGTAGGTAGCAAAATCGATGTCTTTGAGAGTTCTGATTTTCCCGTTGCATTTTACAAAGTGTACCAAAGTAAAGAGAGCTTTTTATTATCTGACGAACTGAAAGTTACAGTTACCGTTAAAAAGCCACATAAAATATGAGAAAGTGGTAGGGCTAAGTATAAAGGAGCACCAAGAACTGGAGAAAAAATAAGGAGAGAAAAAACATCATTAATAACGATAAACAACGAAGGTAACTTTAATTAAATATTCCAAAACTTTTGAAACATGATTAAAACCTTTGTATTTAGATAATTTATTTGGTTATCGTGCAGTCTATATTGGTAATATGTATCACGTATTGGATATAAAAAATGGAGTCAAAATTTAAAAAGAATGGATGAAAATTAAAGGACAAACCTCATTCAAAAAGCCATGGACAGTAAGATGTTCAGAAAGAGAGCGCTTTACGAATCGATCTTAGTTTGTATTTAAATGCTTTAAACGTTTTTCATTTGTTTTAGTTAAGATTAATTATTTTAGTAAAATAATAAATTTTCCGTATTATTTCATTCAATGAATTTTACGAATTCATTACCGTTAACTAATCCGAAATAAAAATTTTAATATCGTTTTAATTTCTCTTTAAAATCCTAACGACATCGCTAAATGAGCAAAATATTTTCATATATACATTTTACCCACAAGATTTTTGACAACTGATTTTTTTGCACAAACAGTATACTTAGAGCATTCATTTTCTGAATTTCTGAATGCAAGATGATTTAATGTTTCTTTAATATTTTGCATTGTCACATATACAAATTAAATAATTTAGCCATTAATATGTTTCTCTATTATCAATCAAAATATACGATAACATTATTAATGGAACACCGTTACATTTAATGCCACTTCTGCTACAAAAAGATATCATATACACTAAATTGGATTCTCCAAAAATCTACTTTGTTAAAAGTCATGTTAGTGTATCAATTGATATTATTGAGTTATAATTAGTTGCAAACAATTATGTTAATCTACTGATAATTATTTCAAAATCACTATTTGATAAAAACAGAACTCAATTAAATTTAGTTCACTAATTTTTGAATCTGTTAAGAAAGACCTGAATGCGTTAATTAAAGCTTGTTTACTTGACGAAATAAAGAAGAGACTAAATAAACGCATTAAAACAATAAATTATGCTTTATCGCCAGTTTATTGGCGAGATTTCGCCTAATCTCATGTTTATTAAAAATGTTTTAAATTTTTTTTATTTAATTCACATTTAACTAAAATTAAAAGGTAGCTTATTACTATTGTTATTTCTTGGTTTATTAGCAACGGTGTGGGAATATTTGACCAAATAGATTTATAATACTATTTGCCTCAAATTTAAATATTGATGTTACAATAAAATTACAGTTTCTAATCGCTTTTAAAAGAATAATATGTTATAACCCGTGTTATATGTCAAATAGTAATAAGAAATTTGACATAGGTTTTGAATAATGAAAAAAATTTTAGCGTAACTAAAAAATGAATGCAAAGTTAAACTAAGGTTAAAACAGAACACAAAAGATATACACAGAATCATTGTTGATTAAATTAAAAAAAATTATAAATCATATAATAACATTTGAAAACAAGAATCAACATTAGTAATACAATCACTTTGGCTTTAAATCTATTGTTGGCATAAATTATTAATATCTATTCTGTAAACAAATCTTTTAATTAAGTTATATTAATACAAATTTTAGTATATATATAGATAAATTCATAATTATAAGCGGTTTGACTTGCCTGTATGTGCGTCTGTTTCAATGGATTTTAACTTTTTCAGTTGTTTTACTAATTTGCAATTTTTTAAATAAATTTTCTTTTTCAAATTTTAAGGATTTTTTATTTTTTCAGTTTTTTAAATTTTTTTAATTTTTTTTAATTTTTTGATGTTTTTAAATTTTTTTTTTAAATTTTGTGATTATTTTAGTTTGCTTTGTTTCAGTTAGAATATGATCAATGATTAAGTTTAACATAAAATCACAAACAACAACTATTTTTAATATAATCACAAGGAATGTTTTCGATAAACCTTTTGTAAAGTTAATAAAATAGTGGCTCGTAGTAGTTGTTCTCTGTTCTGTTATGTTAAATAAAGTTTATGTTTTAACCATCGAATAAATAAGACATCCACAGGTGTGTTTTATAGTTAGAGTTTGTACGCGCATTTTTTGTCTCTAAAACTCAAATTTAATGGAAAAACACGTATTATTTCAAATAGGTTTAGTTATTAGTGAGATAAGTTAACCATCTAAAATATGTTAGGAACTGTATGAATTTGATAAATTAATGGTTTTATGAAAAAACAAAACAATGAATACTGTTGTTTGGTTAAAATAAATCATTTGCTTGTCTATTTCGTAGCCACAACTTGTTTTTATTGTTTTATTATTATAATAACTTTGAAAATTTTTTTCTAATTTTTAAAATTTTAATGAAAGCTTATTCAATCCAAAATCAAGGAAAAAACTTAATAAGTTGGACAGATTATGCAATCATGAAAACAAAATAACTTACTAAGTAAAACATAAAAATACAATAAAATATTTTGTTGAAAAGTTTGAAAATGTAAAAAATTCAAAACAGTAGATTTTGAAAATGAAAAAAAATGTAATTATTACAGGACATTAATTAAAATACACTTTTCTCTTAAAACATCTTAAAACATTATTTTATCTATTTATTTCTTTTATCAAATTTGCTGAAATAAGATTAACTTATAAAGAAAACGTAAGCCAATTAGTTATTAAAATTAAATATTAATTAATATTTTTTATCTAACTTATAAAACTTCGCTAAAGGGTTTGACATAACTTTGTGTGTGTCTCTATATAGAATTTAAATCGTTTTCAATTTTTTAATATTTTATGAATTTTTTCATTTTCAAGAATTTTACTAATTTTTCACTTTTTTAAATTTTTGTAGATGGTTTTAAGCTCAATAGAACAGAATCCGTTTATATTAAAAGTGATATAAACGGGGAAAAAAATCCATGAAAAATTAAGTTTTTCCTATCAAAAAACTTATAATATATAGCAGCAACCCTTCATATAATAGGTTTTATGACATTTTTTGGGAGAATTAATTAAAGTATTTACAAAAAGATAGTATTATTTAATTAAATAGCTATGAGACAAGAGGGAGCGATAAATTTATAAGTGTTTGAGCTAGAAAAAGTTAGAAAAAAATTGAGGCTTAATTATTATCCACTATGCATTTGTTCAAAAATTTTGACTTTGAATAGAAATTAATTTTATAAAACAAAACTTTCGTTTACTATATAATTTGTTTAGCAATTCAACAGATTATTACAATTTACTTTTTGAATCCCGTTTAAAATAAACTGCTACACTACAGATTACTGTGTATAGTTTGGGAAACAAAAATAAATAAACTACATAAATGTAAATTTTTAATTTACAGTATTAAAGAAATTTTAATCATTTTTGTACAAAAAGTTACTATAAACAAGGAATCTCAGTTTCAGTATATTGTTGAATTTTTATAATTTTGGCCAATACATGAATGCTTTGTCCTAAAAACGGTAAATCCTGTTCCCAATATTCACCATATTTCAGTCAATATTGCCAGTATTCAGTCAATTGGTTATCTAAACTAAAACTTTTTAAATAAACAAATTGTTTTTGAATTTTATAAAAACAATAGCAAAAGCTATCAAAACATATTTTTAGAATGCCTTTTAAATTTAATATTAACTTTTGGTTGCTTCAAATAAGTTAAAGTCTTACTGTTAGCATCTATTTGCTTAATTTTTGGAGGTCTACCACGTTTTTTCTTTACAACAAATTTATCTTTATAACTTTAAATTGATTAGACTTTATATCAATATTGTTTTTGATTAAAGTTGATTCTTATTCATTTTCTTTTAATTCAGTAGTAATTTTTGGATCTGATCAAATAGTTTTTTGCTGTTCACTAACTTTCCACTACAGATAATGCTTAAAATTGTAAACACAATCACTTGTTTTAAATTCTAAATCCTTCGAATATTTTCCGCTATAATGTCCGCTAAAACAGTGTAATATTTACGACGTTTTTCACCAAAATATGCTTTAGTTAATTTCGAATTAAATGTTCGTACCATAGGTCTCCTCTTTGCCAAAAAAATCACTTCATAGCAATCTATATTAACAATTTTCGCTATAACGTAAGGTCCCTCGAAAGGCGGTAGATATTTTGTGTGAATGCCCTGCAAAATCGTTTTGTCTTAAAAACAGACCAAATCTAACAAATTAACTTTTATGCACTTATTTTCTTTAATTAATATCCATTTTTGTTAGGCCGCTAGTATTTTATTTTGTGCATCACTTTTTGCTTTGTCTAAAATATTTTCGGACTCAATTAATTCGTTTTCATTGTTGGACGTTATTTAATTTTTCTTTCGAAGGCATTTGTAGAACTGTACCCAAAGAGCAGATAAAACGGCGAATAACCAGTCGCATGATTAATCTTATTATTAACATGTCTCGTCGAAATGTTTAAATAATTCTCCCAACAATAATCTCGCTCATTAGTATAAAAACACATTGTTTGAATAATCTTATAATTTGCATTTTCACTTAATCCATCTGATTCAGGACTATAAGAAGCTGTTGGCTTATGAATTATACACATTTTCGAACAATAATTTTAAATAATTTCATTAAGAAAAGATGCGTGTTTATTGGTGATTAAAATCCGCCGAACACTATCTTCTAAAAATTGAATAATTGTCTCAATGTTTTGGTAAGGTATTGCCTTCGTGCACACAAATCTTGTTTATCTATCAGTTTAAGTAACAAAATACAGATTTCCATTTTTGGATTTTAAACATGGACCAAAATAGTTCATATTTACTGTCTCAAAAGGATTGATGGAGACAGACATTAATTTACTCGAACCATAAGGTTTCTGAGTTCGATATTTAACTTTCTGACACTAAAAACAATCAATTATTACAGATATTATCTGATAGAGCATTTTAGGCAACCAAAAATTTTGATTATTCGCTTTCTTAAATTTGTCTTGACCAAAATGTCCTGACTTATTGTGATAAATAGCAATAACTGTATTTACCAGTGACTAATGGATTACTTTTTAAAAATTCTTGCCTATTTTTGAACGATTATTCCGTTTTTGAAAAAATTAATTATTCTCATCCAATTTAAATCTATTTAAAAGTATCTTATTTTGTTTATCTTTTCCGTTTAGTTTCGTAATTAAAAGCATACAGTTATCGTCACTGAGTTGTGCGTTAATCAGACTCTCCTCTGATTTATTATCAATAAGAAAATTTGTTGATGCATTTTTAAGGAACTGCATTAAATTGTTGTCACTATAGTCATCATATAAGCAGTAAAAATAGCAATCCGCTAATTATTTCAATAGTGCAGTCATCATCATAATTATTTCTATTCGTGTTCAATATATCGCGAATGAATTCACAGCTGAGTTCATTTACTAGGGTACCAACCCGTGCCTGATTTGAATGTAGTCTTGATTTTGCATCAGCCATATAATTATCAGAGCCCTTAACGTATTTAATAACAAAGTCAAACTCCTGTATTTCTGTCGGACTACGATTTATCCGCAGATTTTAACTTAATTTTAATTTGTTTAAACCCCCAAAGGCATTTGGTCCGTAAAATCTGTAAATTTATGCGCGATCAATATCTTTCTAAATTTGTGAACGGCGAAAACCACACAATACAATTACCTCTCAATAGTAGACTTGATTTGAGTATCATTTAACGCTTGATAAAAGAATGCTATTATACATTTAAGTCCAACAGCATGCTTTTGAAATAATACGCCTCCTATCGCATCAAAACTATCATCTGATTGGATGATTTTCTCAGTATTTTGCTGCGGCTGCTCTAGTATTGTGGGATTTGTTAATATTTTTTAATTCACCGAAACTTTTCTGATGATCCTCTGCCCAGACGAAAGTAGATTTAGATTTATTAATATCATATAGATTTCTCATTGAATCTGGCAGTGGAAAAAATTCTCGCACAAACGTAATTAATCCACACATGCGTCGGACTTGTTTCACAGTTTTTGGGATTTTTAAATTACCCATAAGTTCTTATCTTTCAAGATCTATTCTTTTTTCTTATCGACTAACGATAAATCATAAAAATTTCAATTCAGTTTTGAAGAAGAAACACTTTTTCGGATTTAATTTTAATTTATTATCAATTGTCATATCGAAGAATTCAATTTATTGTCCCAATTGCTTATTTAAAGTTTTAAATTCGGTTAAATTTTCACAGTTCTTAATGCATGCTAACAATTCATCACAATAACTAGTAAAAAACTTTTTTCTTATTTCGTGGTAAAATTATTGTGTCATTCTTTGTAGTGAAATGGACGAAGGCTTCAAACCCATAGAACACATTTAATTCGTTTAATTATCCTCAGTTTGAAATGCTGTTAACAATTTCACATGTTAGGCTAATGCCAATGCATAAAATGATTTCAATAAATCCATACACGACAAATAATAAGAACAACAAAGTTAGTCAATAACATTTATCATTAAAATTTGTGGGAAATCAAGAGCTGTAATATACTCATAGACATAAACGTGATTAATGACTAAACGTGGTTTCTTTCTAGAACATCGATTTTACAAGAATTACTTGAGCTGCCATCTTAGATCTCGATTCCCTAATTATTCCCATTTTTAACATTATGTTTACGCAATGATTTATGTAATTACGGTCTTCATTGTTGTAACGGAAAGGTTTGAAATGTTTTTCGGGATTAGGATCGTATTCAATTTCAATTCAAAAATTCTTAACTAGGGATACATCCATTTCATTCGCAGTGAATGCTTTGTATTTGCTCCGTAGTGTATCAATAAGTTTCTTTTTTTAGCAATTGGTACCCGTATTAAATCGAATTGTTTAATAAAAGTTTCTTTATCACTATTTTTATTTATCATTGTAGGATCACGAAAATTGTAGTTCGATGTTCTCCAATTAAAATTATAATTTTTTCCAAGTAATGTTCAGTATTGTCAATAATTAGAGAACTGTTTTCTAGATTAGACTCAATAATTTTCGTATCGGCGATTGCTGCTGTATTTATGTCGAAAGTTGATGTTAATTGTATTTCCTTGTTACCAATAGTACAGTATTCAGTTATATTTTTCTCAAATAGTATCTCGATTTTACTTAAATTGATTATTATACCAAAGAGTTTCTAAAATTCTGCCCCAATTGGATCCCAACTGGATACGACACTGTACTAGAGATATCAAAAAGAATCTGCTTTTCGATAAATTTATTCGATATAATCGCATAACAGCTTCAAATAGAAGGCGTTTCTGAATTAATGCCTTTCAATCTAATTCGCATATTTTCTAATTTTTATCTTAACTGATCGACAATAACAATTCAAGTAATCCCATGTTGGAAACCAGTATCCAACAATGCACTTACTTTAAGATTATAATTAATTTTGAGACTGATTAGTGGTTTCTCTCCGTACACTATATTTGTAATTGTTAGCTGAGGGCTTATTGTTGTAAGAGCATCCTATGTGCCTCTAACAGGGATGCTTTTTAACTTAAATCGCTTTCCGAATTAGTCAGAATCCAGATCCTGATTTGGTTCAGTATCCAACACAACTTCTGCCGTACTTACTGTTCTATTATTTTGTTATTGCTGTTGAAAAGTCTTATATCTAGCTTCACGTGTTTTAATCGATTCTTCTTTTGATTTACCATTTTGTTTATAAAAATAAATCACTTCAAAATGTCTGGTACCACCACGCCAATGCCATTTCATATCATTTTTTTTTGCTTAAATTGATTACGGTTTTTATTGTGATGTTGATATTTTTTGTTTCCAAAATTTTGATTACTGCTAGTAGAGTTTTTTAACGCATTATATTCTTTTGACTGCCTGTTAAGTCCTTTATTAAAATTATCCAAAAATGTTATTTTGTCGATGAACTCTGCAGTGTTTAAATCAGCAGTTAATAGTGAAGGCGCTGCTTAATGTTGGACCTGTGGGTGAAATTCATTTTTTACTAAATTACGATATAAAAACGAATCGTACTCACAATATGGTTGCATAATTAGATTGAAATCATTTATTAACTCTGTCTTATTTTTAAAATTTTCTTTATTCAATTTCCGTACTTGAGCTTATGCTGCCATTATCAAAAGAAATTGATGTTAATTTTTTGTAAAATTTATAGAGAATGTACCCAAATCTTCATATTTTGTAGTCACTTAAAAATAGCGAATATTTGTCTGCTAAATTTATGTATATTCGAGTACATTATAGAATTTTCCATTCATCTGTCGGCCATTTATTTAATTTTGCTTGATATTCAAAGAAATCGATAAACTTTTTCGCAGGTTTTCCTATACTTAAATCAGGCACTATTTTGGTGTCTATTTAACTAGCGTTTATTCTTTGCTAACTATCTGTTAATGATTTAGCATTATCTGAAAAACTTTCGGCCAATTGTTGAAGCGAAAGTAACGTTTAATCTGCAATACTTTTTGTTTGAGTCATATTTTGATTGTAAGTACCGGTATTGGCACTAGTCATCGTCATCTTACTATTTACTATTGTTGTCAAATTATTAATCATTGAAGTTAGGTATTACACTTCATCCGCCATAGGTTTTCTTTCACTGATTGCAATCTTTTCATGATTTTTTAGCAAACTTTCTAAATCATTTAACTACTTTTGATTCTTTTGGGCCATTTGTTGTGCTGACGCTAATTGTTTTTTAAGATTAATGACTTCCTGTTTTTGTTTTTTTTCATTAAACTTTATTTTTACAAACTGTTTCTCTGATATGCTCTAGCTTTGACACAATATATTTTGAAGAGTAAACTCTCCAAAAAGATTAGGAAAATCAAACTTTTGTTGTTAAGTTTCTGTTCTAATTCTTTCTTTATTGGTATACTGATTGGAGTTTTATTTTGTTCATTACTCATGTTATGTGTCCCAAAACATAAGCGTTGCGAATCTCTGACCTCCACCAGTGAAACGAGCCAAACCGTGGGTAACGCGATAGCTAGTCGTTAAATGGCTAAATGGCTTTAGGGGTTACCGAAACCTATTTGCAGCGTTAATCTCTAAACACAATAATGATGACGACAACAATGAATTGACAAAAATATCGAATATAAAAATCACTTGTAAATTAAAATAAAACTTAAACTAATAAAGCAATTCTCTAGCGAATCTTTAGTCCTCTATTGGATTACTTAATTATCTAACTGTTTATCCTCTAACGGATTAAATAAATTTGCTAACGAATTAAAATTAAAATTTCTTTTTTAATGAAGACAACTTTTCTACAACTTTTCTTTTCTTGAGTCTACAATTCAAGTGATTATTTGTTATAAAATTAATAGCAGACATGCAAAGGCTTATGCGTCTTTTTCCCCTATTTTTCCCCCATTTCCTGAAATGAATGAAAGGAGAAAGCAATGAAATAAAAATGTATCAAACAAAATAATCAAATTATATAGTTTGTTTGATACATTTTTAATTCATTGCTATCTCCTTTCATTCATTTCAGGAAATAGGGGAAAAATAGTGAAAAATGACGCATAAGCCTTTGCATTGATGTTTAATAGTAGGTTTTTTACGTTTGCGCATAAAAAACCTTAATATTTTAGGTTTTAAACATTTTTAGAAATCATTTGAAAAACAATATTATTAAAGTTTAATTTGAAAACCATTTATCGATCAACTTTTTAGGGTGTAATCGCGTAATCGTTGATATGGCACATATCTAGCGTGCATTAATGTATTAAATTTGACCTCTATAATTGTGTCGTTCTTGTTTATGTAATTGTATTTAATGAAGTGCAATGAACTAATAAAAAACAACAATGGCACGTTAATTAATAGCTGAGTTATCCCTTTATAAATGTTTATATTCAGCTTAAACATATTATGAATTTACAACTATGAACATTTAGGACATACGGATAGACACACATCAATAAAAAATAAGATAGCTTTTGGAAATAGATTTGTTAGTATATTGTCTCTAGCTCTCCGATCATTCTCATAAATTAGTTAATTTTTTAAGAGTTCAGTGAATTACTTTCAATTTCAGAAGATTTCGAAAATCATTATTAAATATCAAAAAAATAATTAAAATTAAATAAATTATAGAAAAACAAATTAAAATTAATTCAATTTCAAAAATTACTACTTATTGGTTTATATTGACAAATAATCTTAAAGAAGTAAGATTTATTAACATTTTTAAATATTAACACCTTTATTTCTGTCTTACCTTATTATAAAGTGGCAAGACTAGTAATTATGTGACAGATACAAAAACTTAGATAATGTCGTTAGAGACTGTATAATTACTTATAAGTTTATATTAATAATTACTTTTAACGTTTTTTGAGATATAATTTGGTTAAAACTAGTTTATTCGGTATTAATACTATTATTGTTTTTAACTTACAACTTAGAAATATAGATCAAATATTTTTGACTGTGTATGCCTGTCACTATATAAGGAAAATTTATACCAAATATAATGTTCTTGAAGGTATATAGTTTAAATTGCTTTAATAGTCAGATTTCTTTAATAATGGCATTCTTGTAAGTTTGCATAAACTTTATGTTTATCTTTTTTATGTAACTGTTAAGAGAGATATATGGATTTGAATTTATAAATTGTCTATTTGTTTGTCTGTTTGTCTATCTTTTTCAAGCTTTTATTCAAATATAATGGTAATAAAGTATTTACAAGCTATTTATAATGATGAATTCAATGGCAAAAAAAACAATATATAAATCTAATATAATTAGCTAATAAAGCGTAAGCATTATTAAACAATCTCGAAGCGGTGATATCTGACTTTGCAAAGTTAGTTTTATTTAGAATATGGTTGCTCGCTCACTCCGCTCGCTAAATTACTATTTCAATATTTCTTGTTGTATAATATACCAGCTCCGTTAGCGGCAGATGCCACTTAAGTTTTGGATTATATTTATTTAATTTAACATTAGTGATTGAATCTTTGAACCTGCGTCTTTAACTATTAAAAGTAGCCAAAATGTGGCAGATGCGACTGAATTTTTAAATTAAGTTTATGTCATTTCTGACAAGTTGTCCTGTTTCAACTAGATTTTTGTTTATTTTAAGACAAATTTCAATTTTTACAGCTTATAGCGGCAGATGCCACTCAAATTGTTTTTTTTGCATTTTTGCCTAATTTTGTCCATTTTCGTCAGTTTATAGCCTTTTTAGTCATTTTGTAACAAGAAATCACTTTTTTAAGGCCACTGAAGTTTAAATCTCATTTTTGCAAATTATTTACCTATTTTCATCGAATTTTGGTGATTTTGACATTTTAATGACAATATTTCACTTTTTTAATGCCCATTTTGACTTCTATTTTGCATTAGAATATGAATTAGAAATAGAATAAGAATTATTTAAATTCCCTTAATTAGAATAGGAATTTGGACAAATCCCTTAATTAGAGTAAAGGTCAAAATCCCTTAATTAGAATAAGAGTATGCACATAAGACAGGCGGATAGACATACAGACGGACGTACATAAATCCATATATCTGAATTTTGCAGTCATTTAAAAAATAAGAACTAAATAATCAAAATAATTAAAATAATCAGTTTAAAAATATTATTAAACTATGTTAAACAATAGCAATATCAACTCCTTCATTACCGGATAACTTTTTCATATAATAATTAATTCATGCAATAAAAAAACTTCGTATCAGTTTAAATAACGATTTAAAAAGATAACTTGATTTGTATAAATAATAAGTATATAATGCCATAATTGCAACGCAAGTATAGCGCGTCATGGCATTTCCCTTTCATTATTTGGGAAATCGATAACGAACACACAAATAAAGTGTTATCTAATTGTAACTTAGTAATCGTCAAAGGACGATTATCTGAAAATCAATAAAAACCTATTACGGCGATTATTCTAGTAAACCCAGGATCTGAAGAATCAATGAGAAGCCGGAAAACTTTTTTCAGATAGAAAATTAACCAAAGAAAATTTTTAATAACAAAAGTATGGTAAATGTTAAATTTTCTATACAAAAAGTGCCAATTAATAACAATTTTGCCAAAATAAAGATTATAATTATAAATAAAAACAGTTAAACTTTTTGTATTTTAAAGTTAATATTCAGATATGAAATGTAATTATTTGTGGATATTTAAGAATACAAATATACAAATATAC
Source organism: Phthiracarus laevigatus (assembly GCA_034700185.1). Classification (NCBI taxonomy): domain Eukaryota; kingdom Metazoa; phylum Arthropoda; class Arachnida; order Sarcoptiformes; family Phthiracaridae; genus Phthiracarus; species Phthiracarus laevigatus. Next base: position 5,057 of record JAQIXJ010001930.1, on the reverse strand, counting down.
AAATACTGTGATTTTATTAAAAACATGACTTATTACAGAAATATAAAACGTTAAATTTTTGAATAGGTTTTAATGTAACTGTGTTAAATGTTTTTCCTTAATTAATTTTACTTAAGATATATTTAAAATAATTAAAATCGTCTTTGGATTTAAATTGTTTGTGTCAAATTTACCCCGAATTAATTATAGTTACATGCATGTAAAAACGACAAAAAAAATTTCGACTCATAATTATTTCCTTTACAAATTTCGTATAGAAAAAATTTATTAATGAATTTACCCTCAAAAATGAAATCTTCTAGGTGATTTTACACTAATCAGTTCAAAATCGTGTCAATTTGTTTTGATTTGTTTTAATTAATTAGCGTTGAAAAAATCTTATCTACTCTCTTTTTTACCATGTAACCAAATGTATATTAAACCTTATAACTACTTAGCATTTTTATTATAGGTTATTAGATACTGTTAAACAATAGCGAAATGATAAAACTATGCTTCCTTTGAAAATGGATTTTTATTTTATCAATTTAGAATATTTAAGAATTAAAAATAAAACAAGAACAGAACATTCAAAGAGAGCTTACTTTTCTTAGGCAACATCTACCCGATTTTGATCTACAAATTTATTATTTTATTTTTTGATACGGTATTACTAAGCTGTGCGAGCAATAGTTATTTTACAATAAAGTCCACAGAATGACGGACCGACTTCCAATATGCAATTACTGACTTTTTCAAAGTGAGCTAAAAAGTTGCAAGCAATTTAAAAAACCCATTAAATTTTACAAAAGTATTTTTATTACAATAAAAATAAATAAAAAAGCTATTCAAACATTTAACAAAGCTTACATTTGTTTCAAATAAATAAATGAAAAATATGATGGTGCCTTATCATCCACTAATTTTATACATTTCTATTTAAAGCAAAATTACCGATGAATTTTTTTTAGTTCACTTTTATGTTTCACCTGTATATCAGTGACTGTCTGTCCGTAGAATTTTTTAGGATCACAAAAATCAAGCAACAATAAACAAATTTTGGTAAAATGTGGGCCAAAACCATGTCAAAATGGGCTTCAAAATTGATAAAAGTTGGCTTGATTTGGTCAATAATGACTAAAAATGTTGCAAATATGGCTCATATACGGTCAAAACAGAGCTTAATGTGGGTCAAAATTGACAAAAAATCGGTTAAAAAATGGTTATATTTTGTATGAGTATATTTTGACGTCTCGCGTCTTAATTATTATACTAAAACACGTTATGACACGCGCCTAATTGTATTTATAATGCATTTTTGATGTTACTTCGTCGACAGAAAAACTAAGATTGAATAAAAATAACCTAAACACTCACTGATGTACTATTATAAACAATGTTTTAAAGAACATAAGAGTTTATCGAAACAATAATAATTAAATGTTTTGTTTGTTTTAATCAGTATTGTAAGCCAACAATAGATTTAAAGTAAACGTGAGCGCATTAATAATGTTAATTCATGTTAATTTTTATTATCACTCTTTGACAAAGTCAGCTATTAAAATTATTTTAACGAGTATATCAACAATATCTTAAATGTTTGCAGTTTGTAAAGAAAATAAAATTTTGAAACAATTTTAAAGAGTCTAAAAAATTTATAAAATCTACACACTTCATTGATGAACAACAAAGTAGGCTTGATAACTTATATGTAAAAATTTAACTTAAGAAAAATCAAGCAAAGGAAAGTTTATATAAAGATTACGTTTTTAAATTCTAAATCAGAGTTTCTATTCCTATTCCCTTTTCACATTTTGGCATTTAGACTTTAAATTCTTTTATTTTTTATTAATTTTATTGTTATAAAAATTTATTATTTTCTTTCAAATGTTAAGATTCTTAGTTTACATTTTGTACAAAATAACAGCTCATGAACTAGGAGTTGTTTGTTAGTCTAAGAATATGGTGATGTTTCTAAGCGTTTAACAGAAACCAAATTCGACAAATCGCTAACAAAAGTTTATTTGTTTCTTTGCATATACTTGTATAAATTAAGTTTTACAAAAATTACTATTTTTAAATTTTCAATTCAAATGTAATTACTGGTGTAGAAGCATTCAAATTAAACTTTAATAATCGATAAAAAGTAAAATATTAATCTTTAGATACATTCATTATCATCAAAAAGTGGCAATTTCAACTAGATAATGGCCCATTTAATTTCATCAATCTATTAAAAATCGAATGGAATAAACATTTGTTTGGAGTAAAAATAACAATTAAAGATTAAAAATAACCAAATAAAGCCTAAAAGGGAAAAATGAACTAATTCTTGATAAAATGTTGTAAAAATTAGGCACAATTGACCAAAATTAATTAAAAATTTTGAGAGGCATATGCCGGTTTAAGTTTTTAAAAGTGATATATACAGACTCAGTGTGCCAAAACTTTACAAAATAAAGGTCTTAAATTATGGACGAATACATAATTTGATTAATATTCAAATCAATATAATCCGATTTTTGGTGAAAAATAATGTTTTAAAATATAAATATAAATATAATTTACCAAAAGATCAAACATGGATAGTATGTACGTCATTACTAAAATTATATTTGTTTAAAAAGGATCGTTTAAATTTTTTTTAAAATATCCTAAATATTTTAATTAATTATATGCATCAATGATGATAGCATAGTTAAATTTTTTAAAAAAATTTAAACGATCGTTTTTGAACAAATATAATTTTAGTAACTATCATCATTGATGCATATAATTAATTAAAATATTTAGCATGGCCAGCATATACGTCATTATTTAAATTGGAATTGTACAAAAACGATCGTTTAAATAAGATATTTTTAAGTGAAATATTGCGCAATAGATTATACAAATTAAATAAAATGAATTTCAATTATGTTATGCAAAAAGTTTTATTTATTATGTTGCTAAGACAGTTCATTAAAAGTAAGAATTTATTTTCTAGCTTCATACATATGTTTTTTACAATGAAAAATAAAAATAATGGCAACAGCAAAAAATTAAATTAATTTAACAATAAAAAACTAAAAAACCATATTATGGTGAAAAATACATTAATTAACTTAAAGAATAAAAAAACTAAAAAAAGGAAATAAAATAATCCTCAGTCTAACATTTGCATGTGCATTTTGTGCTTAAATTTCTGTAGAATGATATAGTTAATAAAAAGTAAATTAGATAAAAATATGAAAAATTTTTAATTTAAATAACGTTTTACTGTGTTTAACCTATTACAAATATTTTATGTTAATTATTAAACAATATTTTTATCTGCGCCATAAAATTTATCTAGACTGTTTAGAATTTGTTTAACTTCTGACTTAATTTAGTTTAACTTTAAAATTTATAAACAATTTATTGGAGTACCTATGGTTAGTAGACTGTCATATTTTATATCTGAAATTGTAGTTCAACATATTTTTGGTTTATCTATAAAAACATTTTGAATCCCATTAAATTTTTAAAATTTTGTCGTCGATTCCTTTAAAATCATAGATAAAGATCATATTGATAATTTTTGCCATTCTTTTAACAAAATAGATAAATCTTTTGAAAGAATTAAATTTAAGGTTGAAAAAAAAATTACATCAGACCCATAGCGTTTATTGATTTATTTATCAAAGTAAATAATAATAATTTTGAAACATAAGTTTATAGAAAAAATACTTTTTAAGATAGCTATTTTTACATTAATTCATATCATTCATTAAATAATAAAATATCTGAAATATAAACAATTGCTTATAGATTTTTTATCAATGTTCAAATAGTCTTTTATTAAATAATTAACGGTTTTACATAAAATGTGTATTAAACTGTAACTCATACCCTATTTATCTATTAAAGTCGGATAATAACAAAATTAGATTTAATTACATTAATAGGCATAATAGTAATGAATTTAATAAAAGTGTTTTTCAATTCCTAGTAATACAAATACTAGTGAAAAAATACAGTCATTGTTTAGAAAATATTGTATTCAAAAATGGTAAGAATGTAAATAGTTCAATTAAAATCAACAGTTTTAAATCTATATTTGAATAAATCATGTAGTTTATAATTTAAACTGCAAAGATTGTGATGGCAAATATGTTGGCAATACTAGAAGACATTTAAATACAACTACATTGGATACAATTTATCCAACTGTTTAAAAATTGCTTTTCAAACATATTTAAAGTAATTTTGCAGGTTTTAAAAAAATAAATGTTTTAATTGATTGAGATTAAAATTAATAAAGTAAATTATAAATTAAATTCAAAAACATATGTTAAATCGAAGTTTGTTAAATAGGGTGTACAAGTAATTTTCCACAGTACTTCCAGAAGGAGTTTAAGTTTATAGAGTTGATTTATTTATAAGGATATTATATGAAATTTTGTTTAAAGCACTTGTGAAAAAGTTAACAATTATGATATATCAATTAAGAAAAGAAATCAAATCTCTTTCCTTTATATAGAAAATAATGTTATCTTAAAAAGATTTGCTCATTGATTTTGGTTTTGCCACAATTTTTTCATTAAAAATCAAAAAACAATTATTACTTCTAAAGATATATTGTTATATTATTGTTGATTGCATAAATTATGAGAAATAATATAAAGAGATGTTAACACTTTCATAATTTAATTTAATGATTTTCGCATGTTTTTAATGCTAATAAAGGATTTAAAGGTCATAAAGGACAATTTATTTGGTAAATTACAAAAATTATAAAAAAATTTACAATGTATGTGTCAAAAATGATCATTATTCCGTTAATTTATGCAAAAATCGGAGAAAAATATGCGAAATTAGACAAAAAGGCCTAAACTTTGTTTTCGAAAGTTTTAAAGTTCACAGATAATATAAACACAGTTCCAACTAAAATTTTCGGGTAGAGTTTGTGTTGGGTAGAGTGCTTATTGCACGTGGTACTATCACCGCATGTGTTACTATCACCGCATGTGGTACTATCATCGCATGTGGTACTATCACCGCATGTGGTACTATCACCGCATGTGGTACTATCACCGCATGTGGTACTATCACCGCAT
>JAQIXJ010001929.1:0-17876 GCA_034700185.1 Phthiracarus laevigatus | reverse complement strand
TGTGGTTTGATTTGACATTTCCTGATCTGTAATATTAAACGGTATTCCAGTTGTTGTCTGATTCAAAGTTTCCAGTTCTGTAGCACTAAATAATGATTCTGTTGTCGAATGATTAAAAATTTCTTGGTCTATAACTTTGAGCATCGTTTCAGTTGTAGTTTCATTCAGGAATTCCATTTCTTTTGGTTCTGTAACACTAAATAGCATTTCAGTTGTTGTTTGATTCAATATTACCGATTCTGTAGAATCACATGATAATTCTGTTGTCGTTTGATTTAAAAGATCAGATTCTTCAGCTTTAAGTGGTATTTCTGTTGTGATTTGATTCAGAGCTTCTGTTTCTGTAACATTTAATGATACTTCTGTTGTTGTTTGATTCAAAAGATCAGGTTCTGTAGCTTTAAGTGGTATTTCTGTTGTGATTGGATTCAAAGTTTCCGTTTCTGAAGCATATGATACATATGTTGTCGTTTGATTTGAACTTTCCTGATTTAAAGCACTAGTCATATCAGTTGTTATTTCCGATTCCTTATAATTAAGTGTTATTTCAATTGTTTGATTCAAGTTTTCCATATCTGTAACATTAAATGATACTTCTGTTGTCGATTTACTCAAAATATCCACTTCTATAGCTTTAAGGGCTATTTCTGTTATGTTTTGATTCAAAAATTCCTGATCCGATGGACTCATCATTTCAGTTGTTTGATTCAAAATTCCCAGATCTGTAGCATTAAATGATGATTCTGTTGTCGATTTACTCAAAATATCCAGATCTGTAATATTAAAAAATACTTCCGTTGTCGAACGTACCAAAATTTCTGGATTCGTGATTTTTGATTGTATTTCAGTTGTGTTATGATTCAAAATATACGAATCTGTTAACTTAAGATAATTCAAAGTAGTGGTAAAATTATTTTGTTCGCTGGTTGTTGTCCGTAAATGATCATATAAACCAGTGTTATTTTCTGTATTCGCTTTTAGCGCATCACCATTTTGAATTGAATCCAATTTGGGTAAATCATATGTTCGGCCATCAGGTTCGAGCGGCGAATGGAATACTCTTCCTCTATTTTCGCTCGAAATTATTTCGCTCGCATCCGATTCATTCTTTTTGTTTTTCGGTGATGGCGTGCTGTTCTCCCCTTCGATATCCATAATGTAATTGCTCTGTTTGTAAAAATCTTCGGTGAAAAACATCCTTAAAATCGCCGGATTTTTTGTGGTCGCTTTTGCAAACTCCTCTTTATTCGCCGCGTTTAACATTCTAATGTCCTCATCGTCCGAAATCCTTGTTCTTTCTCTGCCTGACATACCTTTGCGTGGTTTTGGTCTTCGTTTTCTTACTACAATTCTGCGTCTTTGAGGTTTTTTGCGGCCGACTTGTCGATTATCAAAGAAATATCCTGCTTTCTGGAGTTTAGCATCGGATTCACCAGTGGTTTGATTTTGTGTTTCGCTGGTTTTCGCAGTTTCGTTACTTAACACTTCAAACTCGTTGGCAAACTGCAACATCTCTTCAACAACGCTAACGATTGTTGTCGTATAAATGTTATTATCTGTTTCATTACTAATCATCATTTTAAGAATCATTTCGGTCACATTTTGCGTGTCATCATTTTTCTTATTGCTAACCGATTGTATATTCGGTTCAGTATTATTTTTCGATTTATCTATTACTTTACTAATGGTTTGGTTCTTCTCTTCGTTACTCGCATCACTAATAGGTGTCTTGCATTTCGATTTATCTTTAATTTTTTTAGACTCAATTTTCTGTAAAGGTTTTTTACATACTTTATTCTCGTCGTTATTCCCCTTATAATAATTTCGGTCCAAATAATCGTCGTCAACGTATATCTCATCCACCGATACTTTGTTCTTCGGTTTTCTGCGATTTTTCGCGCCATTTTTATGACTATTTTGTTCGTAATTTTCCCATTTTTTCCACCTTTTATAGCACTCGGTGACCACAGAACGACACTGATTCAGCTCTTTTTCGGTACGTTTTTGGCACTTATCTATCGTATTGAGTAATTTCATTTTGTTCTTAAACCTACGATTCTCAACGGTGGCCAACTTTTTCAACATTTTCACTAACACTAAACTAAACTTATGTAACCGATTTAAACGCAGATCCCTAAAATAATCGTCGGTTAATTCCTCGAGAGCAGACGAGAAAGAGTCTGCGTTTTCGCCACTTTTCAGTATTAACTTAATCATTTCTAACGATTCGGTCTCAAACACCGTTCTTTCGTCTTCGATCGCTATACAACTATCGTCATACGTTTTCGTAGGCATTTCTAGCTCTTCCTCTTCCAACACCACTTCTTTAGGACGCCTTCGTTTATGATGCAAAAATTCCTCCGCTTTATCGATGAAATCACACTTCGGCGTAGTTTTTATTCGTCTTTTGGGACCGCAATATGTGGTGCGTTCGGGATCATCGTCAAGATAATAATCGGTCGATTGCTTATGGATCACTTGGCTCTTGGGGAGCGTACAGCTCTTCTCCGTATTCGTATGGCATTTATTTTTCATTCTTTTCCGATCGTCGACGACCACCTCTTCGTCGTAATCGTAGTAATATTCGGTCACTAGTTTTTCTATAACTTGTTGTTTTGGTGCGCAACTTTCCCGCGTACTTGTTTCCAACAATTTTGCTTCTTTTGCCGTTTCGGTGCATCGGTTTATTTTAGTCGAAACTAATTGGTCCGTTTTTGTGGGTTGTTTTGGCCCGTCTGTGCTAACTTCTAGCTTGAGATTTAAATCGCTATCTTTTGGCAATTCAGTGTGCGTCGCATTTTTCTCATCTTTTGACTGAAGTTTTTCCGTTGTTTTACTTGAACCTGTTTCCGATAGTTTTAGGTTTTTATCCACCGCTTCTTTATCTGGTGTTTTATTTTTTGTTATCCCATTTTTGTCAATTAGATCCGACTTGTTTGAAGTTGAAGTCTGCGTTCCCAACGAATTTTCTATTTGCGTCGAAGCCATAGTTGTACTCGAATTACTTGAACCTGTTTCCGATTGTTTTAGGTTTTTATCCGCCGTTTCTTTATCTGGTGTTTTATTTATTATTATTTCGTTTTTGTCAATTAAGTCAGACTTGCTTGAAGTTGTAGTCTGTGTTTCCAACGAATTTTCTATTCGCGTCGAAGCAGTAGTTATGCTCGAACTAAACATTTCCGTCAATGGTATCGAAGTTACTGTAGTAATAGTTTTCGCATTTGAGAACTCAAAATTTGCTTCCATTTTTACCATCGAGTCACCATTGGTATCACTAATAGTTGTAACTTTTTCCGTTTCCAATGGCCTCTCAGTATTCCTAATCGCAGTACTGATTGTATTTGACACTTCAGTGCTAGAAGTTTGCACATTTCCGATTTCAAAATTTGCTTCCATTTTCAGCACCGAGTCATCATTGGTATCACTAATAGTGGTAACTTTTCCTGTTACCAATGGACTCTCAGTACTGATTGTATTTGATACTTCTGTGCTCGAAGTTTGCACATTTCCGAACTCAAAATTTGCCTCCATTTTGAGCACCGAATCACCGGTAAACTTAGTTTGATTTAGTTTGGTCATTGTTTTCATTGCTTCGGAAATGGCTTGTTTCTCGATATCAATAGTTTTAGAATCTTTGTTATCAGTTTTTAAATCTAAACTAGCGATTGTCATCTGTACAAACATTGGTACAGGAGTGGTAGTTCCTGCCATTACTTTAACGGCTTCCATTATTGCTTTTTCTTCAACTTCATTGTTAACTGATTCCGATTTTATTTCATTTTTGTTTACTAGTTTCAAGTGATCCTTATTAACAGCGGGGGTATTCCCGGGGATCGCTCTCAATGCTTCCGAAATCGCTTGTCTTTCGATTTCATTGTTGCGTGATTCCGCTTTCGTTTCAAATTTGTTTGTAAGTTTCAAAGGATTATTATTAATAGTAATGGGTTTTGCGGGAATTGCTTTCATTGCTTCCGAAATTGCTTGTTTTTCGATTTCATTGTTAATTGATTCGGATTTCGGTTCAGTTTTGTCTACAAGTTTCAAGTGATCATTAGAAATAGCAGGGGTATTCCCGGAGATCGCTCTCAATGCTTCTGAAATCGCTTGTTTTTCGATTTCATTGTTGCGTGATTCCGCTTTCGTTTCAAATTTGTTTGTAAGTTTCAAGTGATCATTATTAATAGCAATGGGTTTTGCGGGAATCGCTTTCATTGCTTCCGAAATCGCTTGTTTCTCGACATCAATAGTTTTCGAATCATTGTTATCAGTTTTTAATTGTAAACTATCGATTGTCATCTGTACAAACAATGGTACAGGAGTGGTAGTTCCTGCCAATATTTTAACGGCTTCCATAATTGCTTTTTCTTCCAATTCATTGTTACCTGAATCCGCTTTCATTTCATTTTTGTTTATAAATTTCAAGTGATCATTTGATTCGGCTTTAGAATCGGCGACTATAGTTGTCTTCTCTGTTCCATAGATTTTTGTTTCACTAGTAGTTGAGGTCGACATAGACTTAGAAACGCCACTTATTTCATCTTCAACGTCATTTGATTGGTTAGGTTTAGTTTCCGGTGTTTTCGTTCCCGAATGTAAATTGTGTTTCGGTGTCGTAGTTTTATGGTGAATAATTTTATTTCCATCAACTTTTAAGTTGTTATTATCTCTTTTTGCTTCTATGGGTATCGCTGCGTTGCCAGCTTTTGGCGGTTTAGTGGTCGAACCAAATTTCTTGCCGCCCGTATTCTGGTTTCTTTTATTTTCGGCTATATTCATACTCTTAAGCATTTTATTCTGGTCGGTAACGGCAGTTGGTTTGGACTTTTTAGGCATTTCTGTGGTACTCTTAAACTTGCTTTGTTTTGTTGTCGGTTTATCTTTAAATTTACCCATTATGTCGTCGAATACGTTTTTAATAGCATTGCTTTTCGGTTTGTTTTTCGCTTCATTATTTTTATCCTTATTCGTTGATTTCGTGGTTTGCGTTGTTTGGACAATTTTCGGCGCATTTGTGGTTATCTGTTGGGATTTAAGTTTCACGTCGTCACCAATTTTCACCTTTGCGTTCACTAAACACATTCTATACGACTCCTGAACTTGATTGCATTGGTTTTTCTTATTTTTGTATTCCTCTATTAAATTTAAAAAAATTTTAAAAACATTTTTACGAAAATAATTTTTTTTTTGCAAATTTAAATCCCGTTCAATTTAATTACCCTCTTCTTTCGGCGTGTCCACGCGGTTCTGCAGAATGGTTTCAAGATCTTTGATGCATTGGGCAAATTCTTTAGTAATGGTTTTGCACTCGATATGCGTAATTTTTTCGTTCTCGTCGGGCGGAAAACATAGGTTTTGGTACAAATCGCGAAACTGTTTACAGTTATTCTGCTTTTGTCCGTCAGCTATCGAATTAAATTATATGCCTAAATAATCGTTTGAAAAACGTATTGTTTCAGTTAACCAAACCTGTTTTCTTCGAACTGAAGCACTGTTTTCTGTACATCGTCTTAATTTCGGAACAATTATTTTCCCGAATAACCTGAAAGTAATCAACTTTGAGTATCTGATCGATTCCGGTCACGGGAAAACTGGTAGTAGTAGTAGTAGTCGTTGTTTCGATAAAAGTTGTAGAAATCGTTGTTTGTGGGAAACACTTCTGGTACTGTTCTTGTAGTTTATCGCAATTCGGACCAGTATTGTCTTTTTCGCAAAACATTTTGTAATTCATTTCGACTTCGTCGCAATTAATATCGTACGCACTATCATCCACTGTTGGCTCCGTATCATTGGCGGCCGTATAAGACGATAAACTTTCTGTTGTATACGACACAGTAATTGTTGGTGCGGTGGCTGTAAGAAAATTAATGTTAGGACAACAATATTAATCAGCATTTAGGCGAATGTACTTTGTTTGGCCGTGGAGTGCGTGGTTACTTGCGTATACGACACAGTAATTGTTGCTGCGGTGGCTGTAAAATAATTAATGTTAGGACAATAATAGTAATCAGCATTTAGGCGAATATACTTTGTTTGACCGCCGAGTGTGTGGTTACTTGCGTTAATGCTGTAAAAAAATGAAATGTTAAGACAATAATAATAATCATTATCGACTTTGTACTTTGTTTGGTGGCGGACTGTGTGGTTACTTGCGTTAATTTCTCTGGCTTTTTGGTGCTGTTAAAAGCTTCTGCTGTAATATTTTGCCGATATATTGTGGTGGCATTATGAGCCGCTTCTCGCGTCACATTTGATTTGCGCGCTGTTGCAGTCATATTTCTTTTCCGACATCTGATATAATAATCAGTGATTTCTATGCACTTTACTAGTGTTGAACGGTCACCTTTTATTTTTGAGTGAACATAAAAATTAGGCCAAAATCTTTCTTACAAAACATGTTTGCCCAAAAAAATATATAATTTTTAGAAAATAATTCACCGATTGTTTACCTGAATCGAGTTTTTTATTGAGACATTTTTCGCGATACCATTCACTTATTTGGTTACATTTCGAATAATCGAACGGTTTTCGCGGCGCTCGGGTGGTCCGCGGTGTGTCTGTCGTTGGAGGCCCGCTTTCGGTCGTAGTTTCCTCTGGTTCTGTGGTCAGTTTATCTTTGATATCTTCGATTTTGTCGTGTAATTGTTCCGCAGTTTTTTTCACGCCCGGAATTTCAACTAATTTTTCTCCCAGTTTTTCACCGAGACTTTCCTTGGTTTTCAAAACACTTTCTTTATATGAACGCATTTTGTCGAACGCCTCGAGACGCACATCTTTTTCGGGAGCAGGCGTTTCCGCTTCCGCTATCCGACGGGGTTTTGGTTGAGACTGTTGGGCCTGTTTTGGTCGAAACGATTGCGCGGCAAACGGTTTATAGAATGGTAGTGGCAGTGGTGGCGGTTTCATTCGACCCTGAAATTCATCGCTAAAGTCATCTTTCGGAACTAAGTTATCCTCATCATTGTCGCCCTCTAAAGTATCTGTTGATTTATACAGGAATTTTGTGTCATCGTTGTATCGCTTACCTTCGGTAAATGCTAGCGGATCGTAATTAAAGTTTTTTCTGAGTTTATTGCTGATTTGCAGCGGTCTTAGTGGTCGAATTGGAGGAATCGGTGGAATTGGTTGCATATACCCATTGCCTGCACCCATATATGCTGGCGGTCTCATTCTTGGGTAGTAATTATTCGGATAGAATTTTTTAAATCTTGGCGGATAATTACGCTGGTATGGCATGAAATTAGGTAATGCGTTGTACGGATTGCTGTATGGATCGTAGTAGTTGTTGTATTGCGGCAGTTGTCTGTGATGGACGTACTGGCTATTAGGATTGTTTCGTTTCGGCTGTGACCCATCCTCGTCTGCCATCGAATTCCCGTCCTCAAGAGTATCGTAATCCCTATATGGTTTGCCATCGACTAAACAGTGTGATTCGGTATTTCGTTAAATTGTTAACCAAAAAAAATTTTTTAGTTAATTTTGGTTTTTTTAAAAATCAAAATCAATGTATTATACCGGAAAAAAATTTGAAAACATTTAAAATCAAACTGATGGCTAAACTCATATGTATTTTTTTCATTATCAACGGTCATTAATAATAATAATAACAATAATACTAGTATTTATTACTACACTGTTTATTAATGCCATTTAAATTTCCATTGACTTCCATTTAAACTGGCAAATGTGTTTGTATTGGATTATGTTTCACTAATCAGTTGAAATTTGCGTTAGAATTTAGTTTGAAAAAAACAATTATATATTTGCATTATTTTCGAGTTTAATGAAATTTGGAAAACATATTTTTGAAAATTTTAATCCCATTTGTTATTTGTTAATTCGATGTTTATCTCAATTGATAAATACAAATTTCGTTACGTTTGTAAGAAATAGTATTCTATAATCATTTGGTACAACATTTGCTAAAAATTTTTTTATCTAGAGATTTAAATTTAATGAAATGGTTAAAATAATCCAACAATAATACAGTGCTCAAATTAAAACCGCTAAATGATAAATTATTAATGCATAGAAAATAATTTTCGTAAGCTATTCAATTTTTACATAGCGTATGATTTTACCTCTTTAAATCTGGTTAAACGAAATATCTATTAATTTTTACTTTTAATAGATACTTTTAACTTTTAGCCAGAAGTTCGAATGAAAAAAATTGAGACTAAAATTTTTTTTACAAAATAAAATAATATAATACATGTAAATACAATATAATGTATAATTTATAATCAATCAAAATGTAGATTATTTTAATTCGTGGTTGATATCGGCTATTAAATAAGTACTTCTTGTTATTGCGCCATGAAAGATGATCTTCGATAAGATGTTAGTAAATGCACGAAAAATAATAATAGTGGTCCGCAGTTTCTATGATACATAACGTTTTTACCGAGAATAATCCATCATAATGTCCATCAAATACTGTCAGTAATAAAATGATTATGATATATGGTTAATACCCAGATGAAATGGTCGAGTTTCTATAAGTCATAGATTTAGCTATATTACAAAACGCAAATAAAACAACGGCGTATAATTATCATAATAAACTATAAAAATATTTTCAAACAATTTTTCGCCTCTTAATAGTTACCCCTAATTCATATATAAATATTATTTTAGTTAAAATTAAATAATAAACATTAAATGCAACTAACAGTCTTACTGTTTACGCCACCAATTCAACGGTATTATTGAAATAAATATAAAACTTATAGCTTATAAAGAGTAGTTTGCGTTTAAATGACGTTTTCATTTAATTAGTATTTAAAATGGCAAACAAATGTAAAATATTTTTATTTTTGTTCGTCATTCTGTTAGTTAATGGTAAAAAAATAACTTTGCAAAAAACGCGTTATAAAACTTTTGTTCCGTTATAGAACCGTTTTATTGTTATCCATTTCGATCCAATATGATGCCAACAATGGGCCAAAATTTTCCTAATCCTATGTATAGAAGTGAATTGATTATGAGAAATAGAAGAAAATGCCGTCCAAAACAGCGTAAACAACGATCGTATCACTAATCCATTGATCAATTAATCATATTTTCTTTGCATTAGTATACAACGACCAATTACCAGAAACCCCGGGAATCGAAGATTTACCAGAATATCAAAGAACAAAACCTGATGACATTGTTGTGATGTTCGAGGATGCGATGTAAGATTTATACGACAATTTCATCGTAATTTTTATTGGAATTTTCGTAACTAATCTTATGATCAAAAAATATTTTATATTACAGAATGATCGTTGTTCCGCAATGCAATGCAACAATGGCTCCGTGCCCACTCGATTATTAATATTTTGAAACTTTTTAAAACTTTTTATTTTTAATAAAATATTAAGCCAAAATAAATTAAAATTTTTATCGACATTTAGTCGGCGTTAGAAATATGCTTTGTTTAAGAATTAAGTACATGTTTTATTTTAGGGTCCGTACGTTTGTGATCAACCTTAATGGATATTAAGGTTTTATATACATATATGTATTTGTGACTCAAATATTATTACCATGACTTGTCAGTCAGATTATACTTTTTAAAATTTAGCGATTGAAAATTGATTGAAACAAAATAAAAATGCGATAAAAACGAACAAAAAATTCGTTCACTTTTGAAAACAGATTTCCTTTGCTAATCAAAAAACAAAATTAATTAAAAAAATGGAAAAAACAAAATGGAAGTGAATTCAAAACTATATTATAGTTATATCATTTTTATTTGCATTATTGGTAACGAAGGTATGAATGGATAAATATTCCGAATTTTTTTGTGGCTTAAAAATCTCATTTTTTTAGTTTAGTTTCAATATTGGGTCAAAGCTATTACGATCAGTTGTCGGCGCGTGTGTTCAACACTAACACTGTGTACATCTATGGCGTTCCCATTAATACGAAATGTAGACAAAACAGAATTGTGCTCATCAAAGCTAATCCTAAACTCCGGTTTAGCCCATGCGATCGCGATCCGATCCAAGTCGAGTTTAATGTTCAACCAAAACAACAACCGACATCAACCGTACCCGCTATTGAAAATTTTGCAAATTTGGATGTAGACAAAGATATCACAACAACATTAATACCAACGACGACTACCACTGAACCAATAACCACTACCACTGAACCAATAACCACTACCACTGAACCAATAACCACTACCACCGTGGCAACAACCACTATGAATTTGAATGGTTCTCTAGCAAACTATGGCAATTTGGATCTTGATAGAGAACTACCAACGACTACTTCATCCACAACTACAACGACCACTACCACAGAGCCAACCACCACTACCACTGAACCCACGACAACAACCACTGAACCAACAACCACTACCACTGAACCAACAACCACTACAACTGAACCCACGACCACTACCACCGAACCAACAACCACTACAACTGAACCAACAACCACTACAACTGAACCCACGACCACTACCACCGAACCAACAACCACTACCACTACACCCACTACTACCACCACCACTTTTGAAAACCTTGCCATTTTGGATGTTGAGAAAGAACTTCCAACAACTACTACGACAACAATGCCAACTACTACACCGTCTGATAAATTTCATGAGGGTTTTGAAGACCCTGATGAACAAACAGTGAATGAAAAAGTGAATAAAACGATACCGAACACGTTTGTGAGTAATATGAACGCATTAATTAACGCTACGGTTACGGCTAAGTTTAATAACACGGCAATGGACGCTCAATTCAATGGTAGCATCAATGGAAGCGTATCGGCCAACACTAACAGCACTTTAGATGGAACTGTGAACGGAAACCTTAATGGCAGTATTAATGCCACCGTATATGGGACGATGGTTGTGACCGTTGTTGAGGTTTGGATTGTTGGAACCATTAATGGTGTGGCAGTCAATGGGAAGTTTTCAGGAAATATTAACGGCGTTGTGGAAGGAACTGTGATCGGAACTATAGCGAGCGGAAAAGTGGACGCCAATGTGAACGGACAGGTGGATGGCAATATTAATGGAAATGTTAGTGGAAAAGTGGATGGAAATATTACTGGACATGTTAATGGAAATGTGAACGGAACTGTTAACGGTGACGTGAAGGGTCCTATTAATGGAAATGTGTCTGGAAATGTTAGTGGAGTGGTGGGCAGGAAAAGATTCGTGAAAAGAGGCAAAAAGACAAAGAAGATTGCGGCCAAAAAAGGATTTTTCAAGGCAACTTAGTTATCGAATATTATATGAAGTTATAAAATTAATTATTTTTTTAACTAATCTGGCTATATTTTTTTAAGTAAAATGTTTTATTTGTCATAAAACCGATGTAATAGTTGTAAAATTTTTTAATAAAAAAACTATTAATAACAAACTACCATAAGCTGTGTTTACAATGTTTTTAGCTCACTTTTTTTTAAAAAAAAACGAACTTATGATTTTGACACAGTGTGTCCGTCCGTACGTACGTCCGTCCTTCCGTCTGTGTGTCCGAACTAGCTTGAATATAGGATTTAGCACGTATTTTAAACAAGTTTATTTTGAACATTAATAACATATTAGCTTAGATGAAACTAGTAAAATATGAGCTCTCTATAAATGTGTCCTTCTTGTTTTTGATTAATTTAATACCAGGCAGCCAGAGAAACAAAACGATGAGCTAATTATAACTTGCAACGTAATATGACATTCAAACAAAATGAAACATTTATTCATGCAATTTGTTTTCATTTCATTTTATTTCGAATTAAAAGGTTATTGATTTTAAATTATCCAATATTCTAACGTAT
The DNA here is from genome assembly GCA_034700185.1 of Phthiracarus laevigatus. Lineage (NCBI taxonomy): Eukaryota > Metazoa > Arthropoda > Arachnida > Sarcoptiformes > Phthiracaridae > Phthiracarus > Phthiracarus laevigatus. The sequence continues at coordinate 6,095 of JAQIXJ010001929.1, read as the reverse complement.
ATTAATTGGCTGATTGTTCCAAACAGATTGCGCACCACATCCACAACCATCGTTTGGCGCATCTGATCCTTATTTTTCTGAGCAATCAAATTCCCAACAAATGATTGCACAGCGAATGCCGGTTTATGTGTACGGCGTACCGATATTTCCGACAAGAGATCAGAGCGAAGATGTGGCTGTTCTCGTCAAAGCAAGGCCAGGATTTCCTCTTGACAATAATGGAAGCCCTATTCAACTAATTCCCCCAAATCCTATTCAAATTCCGATGGATAGTTCTGGTGTTAATGGCACAACTACTGCTGCAATTGAGAATTATGGTAACAAAGATGTGGCCACAACTGTAGCAGGAGAGACAGCGGCGCCAACAGCTGCTGCAGATACACCAGCACCTGCGGCACCTGCAGCGGACGCTACAACAGCAGCTCCAGCTGAAACACCAGCTGCAGAAACGACAGCGGCGGCAGCTGCAGACTCACCGCCAGCAGCATAATTAAAGCGCATTTCAATATAGCTTAAACTTGTTATTAAACCTGGACTGTTAGACTAATACTAAATATAGCAATTTAAATAAAATCCGAAAAATTTTTTGTTGCTACAAAATCTAATAATTGTAAAATTTTGTAGCTAACGCTCCAAAGATTCTCATATAAAGTTGGCGTATTGGCGTAAATTAGCGATTACCTCTAAATTTGTTATATTTTGAAAAATAGGAATAGACTGTAGTTAGAGTACAGTCAAACCTGATTATGGAAACGTATTTGATTACACAAAATGACGTTAACTGAAACAACATCTGTGGTCACACGAGTTACAGCAAAATGACGTCAAACTGTATTCTTTGTTTCCTTATACTTGTCTTCGCTTTCGGTAAACAAAACTTTAACACAAAAGCGAAAAATATTTCGTTTTGAACGCTTTACTTAAACTATTGTTTTTAGAACTGAATGCGCAAGAAATGATGGATGAAGCGGCCCGACAAGTGATCGTACAAAAACCCGTCACTGTTAATGTGGGCGAGTGTTTGGCAATGGCAACGGCACCGCCGGTGGCACCGCTTAAGACCCGAGTGGTTGTCGTTCACAATAACATGGTTCCGGTTCCGATCGAGTGCTTCCAACCGCCCGATTCGGGAACGTGTAGCAAAGATTTGGCGCGAATCTATTACGACCACGAAACCCGAACGTGTAAACCGTTTTCGTACACCGGTTGCGGTGGGAATGCCAATCGATTCCAGTCTATTAAGAACTGCTACCGTATATGCCATCCTTACAGATACAAAATCCGGCCGAAACTCGCCAAAAGCAAAGTGCCTCAAGATTTCAAACCGAATCGGCTTAGAGTGCGATTTCCGGACGGAATGGGCTCCCGATGCTCTGGCGGTGGTAATGCTGGTGGTGGTGGTTCAATGATGCCTAATTATATGCCTCCTCCACCACCATATGGCACTGTTCCTGGTCAACGTTCGATGTTCCCTCCTCCAGGTTATCCCGGATATGGACAACAACAACCATCAATGGTAATTTAATCGTTATATAAATACGCTTAACTTTTGTTCATTTTTATGGCATTTTATTAATTCGAATAAAAATAAATGTAAATATTTGTGGAATAAATTTAGATTTTAATTCAATGTTTCGTTCATTTTGTTGCGAATAATTGCCATATTAATGATTTGTTTTGGAATAACGATATTTTATTAACCATTAACTATCTATTGATTGCCAGAATGGAGGATCAATGCAGCCATTAGTGGAGAAAACTTTGTACAATTCACCGGAAAGTGGATTAACAATCCATGAGAAGATAATCGGCGAAGCGTACCAACCATTACCCCCTCAAAACTCGGCTAATCTTTACGGTTAACCGTAAAAATCGTTAATGTTTTTATTACGCATTCATTCACTATTTTAATAAAAACTCATTCATTTTTGTTGACTCAAATTGTTATTTGGTTTCAAATTACTCGATAAGTTTTAAATTACTAAAAAATGATTCCAAAAATATTTCCGTATTTATTAATAATTCTAACGATCAACGATGGGTCCGGTTCAGAGTCGATATCATTCGTATTTACGCCAGTAATGGTATCGAAACCGAACATCATTTTCACCGAAATGAAATGGGAAGGAATACCGAAGCGAATACACGCCAGACCTGATTGGACCCAACAGTCGTCCAGTTCCCAGCTGATGGACAATTATCCTAATCAATCGCCTCAAGAATTACCACCACTGCCTTCAGTTCAGCAACAACCACTTGTTCCAGTGGAACAACAAGTCCCATATCCGGAGTCTTCTTACCCAATCCCTGAAGGTTTCCATCCAGTTGGTCCCGTCCAAGTGATCAATGAAGGCGATGAAATGGTGTCCTATCAGACATTGCCGCCACAAATATCTCCCGAAGAGGTGATCGATTTGCAGCCGATTAATCATTGAATAAATATTGTTTTTTAATGTAGTTCAGTCTAGTTATTTAAATCGTAATTAATATATTGCATGAAAAAAATAACAGATGTTTTTATTATTCAAATTTAAAATAAAATAAAATGCTTTTGGGAATATTTTTATTTTTCATATTTTGCTTTATTGGTTTGTTTTTAAGTTTTAAACTCAAAAGAATAAGTTTTCGCTAAAACATTCATTTCATAGAACCGCCAAGTATTTACGCTCAATTCGATTATGGAGGTGTCAGTGGAGGCTTTGGACCTGTTCAGGGAAGTGCGGGCTTTGGACCGCAAGGCGTCAATGCCGATCTAGGGTACGACGAACCTGTTGACCCAAACGCTAATGTTCAACCTGCGGACCCAGCATCTGAAGCTCCAGTAATAATCCCACCAGGTAATGATGCGGGAGAAGGACCATCAGCGGAACAAACTCCATCGGATCCTCTTGCTCCTGCTGGCTCTCCTACCCAGCCAACGACACAACAAAACTCTAGCGATTTGTAAGATACAAAACTGGAGCTAATGAACAAAAAACGAGACTCTGTTTTTGTTTGCTAACAGATTGCATCAGCCAGACGTTGGAGACGCCTCGTGTGTGAATCCAAATGCCGAGCGAATGACTGTTCCGGAGTTGTGCTCACTTCCGCCCGAAAAGGGTTTCGGGGCGCAAGACATTTTAAGGATTTATTACAATCCAGTGGTTGGCCAGTGCTTGCCGTTTTCATATACCGTAAGCAAATTTTTATATTAAAAATTGTGGTCAAACCGCTAATAATGATAACTACTATGGCAGGGTATTGGCGGAAATTATAACCGTTTCGTTTCGATGAAGAACTGCTATGAGGTTAGAACTAACAGTATGCTTCACTTAGTGCATTTAACTATTCAATCTAAATTAGATTTGCCTTCCGGCACAAGCAAGTGTCAAGAAACCACGTGTTGTGGCTGGAATCAAGGCATATTTGGTGCCCACGCCTAAGTGTCCCGAACAGGAGACCCAAACCGAGTACGAGAACCTCGTTCTACCTATTCGGTCCCCAGATTTTAATTTGTTTTTATTGTTTTCCAGCATGTTTTCTAACCCTGTGTCTGGAGATGCGCCGATTATGGGTGCGCCTGCAGGTTCAGTGGTTATATGGGACGGAAGTGGAACAACTAAAATAATTCCCACACAACAACCGAAAGTCAAAATAATTCAACGTTTGTTTTATAATGACTATTATTATCCACAACAGCCTTATTTAACGTTAGACCAAAGTCCGAATTTAATTCCTTATAATCGTAAATAAATAGATTGATTATAATTGTTTTGCAATACGAATCGATTTATAATTACTTAATAGATTACAACACTAATTGATTTATAAATGATTGCAATAAATTTCTCGTATATACTTATATTTATAAGCTTGAATAAAAATGAATAAAAAGTTTTTTAATCTTTTTTATCCATTTTAATAGTAAGAGAAACTATGCAGTAAACAAGTGCATAACATTTTTTTCATTTACAGTGTAGCGTCTTATCTATATGGAACATAGATGATCGCTGTTACTGTCTTTACGACACAGCGAGCATTATTTTATACGGAATACACTACGAATTGACTAAGCGACTGCATACGCGATAGTTTCTAGGCTACAAAAAGACAGAAACTGCCCTCATCTATGATATAGATACAGTTTTTTAAATTAAAGCACGAACTTGACAGTCTGACAGATATGTCGGAGACCTATGCTAATCTGCACCCGGTACACACTCTAGTTAGAAGTACGTGTATGGCCATAACTAGTACCGCACTCTACAGTGTATAAATATCAAGATATACAGCACCACTGGTTTGTATACTCAATTAATTCATACAATTACTGTATTTAAATATTGGCACACAAATTATTATTTTTTAAAATGCCTGTTTAATTTCTGTAATTCGCACTTTATAGTAGTAAAAGAACATTCCTTTAAACCATAATCAAGTTGAAGCTAAGACTAAAACTGGGACCTTAGCTAATAATGGCAAAAAAGCATAAGCTTAGTAAATTATATATAGCCTACAAACGATACTTTTCGATATTCGAAAGTAGTCTCATCTCTCATTCTCTCATTAATAATGAGAAAATAACCAAATGTTGACAAACAAAGTAACGCAAACAATAACGTTAAAGTTGTTGATTGCATAAAATAATAAAATATGTTACATCGTAAGTATTATTTTAAAATATAACATAATTAGTGATTTAACATAATTTCGCGTTACTTATAGATGCGCACACTTTACGGTTAATATCAATTTGGATATTACTATTATATTCGATTGACATAACAAATAGCATTTGTCCGCAATCGGAACTGATCTATCCGTGCGAATGTTACACAGAGAGAATGTTTTGTGGTCAGTCTAACTACGATTTAAAGAAAATATTTCAATCGGCTGCCGATAATACGGGAGAAAGTGATAGACATTTAAATCTTCTATACTTAAATCACAGTACGATCAGTGAATTAGCCGAAAACGTGTTCAGTTGTTTCACTTTCTATTCAATAGTGATCGATCAGGCTTATAGTCTCACCAGAATTCATTCGCATGCGTTCCCACAGATTAATCCTTACACCGAATATTTCAGCGTATATCATACGCCATTGGATATTACTTTAACAAATTATAACTTATTTGATTGCATCAGTACAATGTATAATATAAAGTACATACGACTGACCAATACTAGTATCAGTTCGCTGCCAAACAATGCATTTTATTCAGCCACTGGTACGCATTACAATCTTAATAAAATCGATATTTTTGGCAATCAATTTTTGAAATCGATTGGCAGTAACGTGTTTGCCGATATGCGTAATTTAGACTTAATTATTTTAAATTATAATAAAATTGATAGCATCGGTAGCCATGCGTTTAGTTTTAGCGGTCCATCGATGTCGGAAAACATATTAAAAATTGACTTAAGGGATAACATGCTAAACTCGAATAATAGGTAAGCGATGTTATAATCGTGTTTTAAATAAACTCTTATTATTATAAGAATTATTTTATCAAATCAGAAATTTTGTTAGAATTTAGTCGACAATGTTTTTGAAGCTTTCGTTTATTTTAATCTTTTCAATTGAATTGTAATAATTCTATTAACATTAATTTAGCATAGCAGTGGACGCATTTGATAATATAAACCGAAGATTTTCATTAGAATTAGCTAACAATGTCGGGTTAACATACTTAGATGAGCGCATATTCGGTTCGGTGTTAGAGAATGGCAATGATATGTATGTGCAAGCGATTCCATTTAATTGTGATTGTAGTATGTATTGGATTGTAAAGCGTAAGCAACAGTACGAGAAGCTAGTAATTGGCGCCAAATGTAGTGATGGACTTTGGCTGTTTGATAATAATCGTACGTTTGAAAATTGTTAAACAATAATTTGTTTCGTAGAAGTTTTAACTTTAAATAAGTATAATAAATAAAATTAAAGATTAAAGTCTTACTCTACATATTTAGTCACGTTTTCGGACTTTACAAAATTGATAATAACCTTTATTGTTTTATAAATGGATAAAAATAAACACAGGGCTTAACTTGGGTCAAAAATGACTAAAAATAGGCCATAATTGGTCAAAACTGACACAAAATAGGGTCACAAATG
>JAQIXJ010001928.1:0-17877 GCA_034700185.1 Phthiracarus laevigatus | reverse complement strand
TTAATATATAATAGTTATGCATTAAATGTTAATCAATAAAACAAATTTTTTATCAAAATCAATTTTATTTTTATCTTGAATTGTGATTTCAATGAATTTTTAAAAATAATTTACTTTTTTCAGTTTTTTAATAAAACCTAAAGCTAGATCGTATATTTATAATTAAGAACGAAACTTCTTTACTTCTATTAATAAGATTCGTAATTAAATCCCATAACCATAAAATGCTCATTGTTTCAGACTTTTGGGTACTAAAAATTTTCTGAACGGTAACAAAATTTGCCTAATCTTGAAGTTATTTAATTGTGATCTGTACTGTTATTTGCAATACTAATCGAGTAATTATATCCTAAACACATGTATTTCGTTAATATTTTTAACTATTAAGAGTTTATCAATAAAGTGCGTTATAAATTTGACGAAGAAAATTAAAAAAAATAGTGGCATAGTTTAAGAATAAATATAAGCTTATATATAATGGTTTAACAGTATTTGACATTTGTATCTTCATGGATGTACTGGTCCATAAGTAGTCTACATTTTTGGTGCTTACACAATGAAAAGGTGTTTCGTAGAATGTAGTTGTATAATATTATAACTTATTCTAACTATTAGTTTTACGTTATGTGACAAATAATTATAAAATCAATACTTAAATGACAAGAATACTTAGTCTATAAATGGTATCTAAATAATAATGAATCCCCAAAACATAACAAATCAAAACAAATAAGTAGTTCAAAAAATTTACAATCATATATAGTGTAGTTAAAAATCGTGGGTCACTCAATTATTGCCTATCAAATAATATCTATAGAATTAACGAATATTGTCGGCAACATTGTTTGTGACTAATCACGCTCAAGATTTCATTTTAAAGATTGCTTGATATATTACTCCTAAGAAGTAATAAACACCATAGCAACATAAAAAAATTAGAAACAACTTGGTTAACAATATCTAGACTATTAGTGAAAACACGTATTTTCTACATGAATATAAATATTGATTTACAAACAAAACAACATATAAAAAGTGACATTCACTATCCTAACCTCTTAATAATGAAATAATATCTAGTTATCACGAAATGTGAGGATTTCAAAAAAAGTTTAACAATGTTTAAGCCTATATAATGTTTAAATTTAAGTAAATTAGTTTGACAGTTGAGCCAATAGACAAAACTTTTCTTTTATAGTTAAACAATTTGATCGACAGTTTGATTAAATAAAAAATTTTTAAAAAACAATCTTACAAAACAAAAAATCACGCAAAACGATGCTAAACGGTAATATAGGCCTGTATTTCGTGATACTTGTATTAGCATGTGATTCCGTTTACGCGATGCACCAAGTTTTGAAGTTGGGTAAGTTTTTGTTAGCTTCACAAAGAATTAAAGTTCGACTAAACTAAACAAACATTGATAACATTTTTTTTGACATTAAGAAAAAATAACCATTTTTCACGAACAAAAATAACATTTTCATCCATTGAAATAATTTTATTTATTTTTTTCCCGTATAATGTTTGGGTTTGTTGAAAATAGGTTTGATTCTGGATTACAATTCAGACATAGTGAAAGGAATCAAAAACGAGACTATTCATCAATTGATTGATGACTTGCGAGATCAACTCGTCACAAACGTTACCATTGAGGCGCACATTATTTCTGATTATGCGGAATTCGAGAGCGATGTCGAAGACGATCCAACCACTTGTAAGTACACATTTGAATCGCATATCAAAAAAAGAATCTGTTGTCTTATTCCAAATTCATTGGAAGATATTAATTAAAATTGATTTTAATTTTTTATTGTTTACGAAATATAATAATATAGGCTAATATATGAAGATATTTTATTAATTTTTAAAATGTCAAAACTTGCTCTTTTAGCAAATTTATTCAAGCGTTAATTAAATCAAATATAAGAACGAGTTGCATAAAACTTCATATTTAGGTTTAGTGATAATATTGTATTAAGAATGTGTCAGTAATAGACGTGAAAAGATTTATTAAAACGTTTTAATTAAAAGTTACCCATTTTACATATTAAACTAAGCTAACACCATATATACAGTATTAATGTATATAAAACAACTACATTTGGTCAGTAAGTTCAATCTTTGTGAGACTACATTTACGATAATGGAAAAATAATAAATAATATATTTTTGAAATATTCATTCTTACTTGAATGTAGTTCTGGTAGTTTTGCTTATAATTTTCTTTATAAGTGCCGGACGTTTCGGTCAAGCGTTACTCTTACCATCAGCAGCGTAATGATATCTGTCCGGCACTTATAAAGAAAATTATAAGCAAAACTACCAGAACTACATTCAAGTAAGAATGAATATTTCAAAAGTATATAATGGTAGTACAACTCAAACTTCAAATAAAATAATATATTCTTATTATGAATTTAAACAGACTAATTTTAGTTCAGAATCACACGAATACTGTGAATACCATTTTTACAGCTTACGATTAGAACCCTTAGCTATTTAACCTTGTATTTCACAATCACTACACATATTAATCATCTTTTAGTTTAATTTTTTAAGTTAAAATGTTTGTTGAAAGTATTAATCGCCTTATACGTTATTAATAGTAAAAATTTCGGAGACATAACTCCTAATATATTCATTGCTAATATACTGTACTTGTAAATTGTACATATTAATAATTTACTAAAACATAGCAGCATCAGCAGCATTATCAACAACAACGGCAAAAAGAGTTATGATAATTTCATTGTTATAGCTGTTACTTAATTGATTCGAATAATTGATAGCGTTTTGACGCAATTCTTGTAGGTTACGATTGAATGATTGCTTGTTATACAACAATTCTTAGCGAATAACTCTTAATACTAGATAAAACTATTAATAAATGTCAAAATATTTCATGGATTTGTCATCTAAAGATAAATGATGAATGATTCTCCCATGAGTTCAAGTATGAGCGAAAAGATCTCGTATATATTTAAGATATATATTCTTCTCTCTGTGTTTTTTATACTCTTTCCAAAAATAACAATTCAAAATATACACATTAATTATATTGATAACAGAGATAAATCTCTGAAAAAAAGTTTATATTTTTTATTTAACTTTTACTTTCTTATAACTTATAGTTATCTCTCTTTTTATTATATATAATACGGCTAAAAACAGTTTTTATTTTGTAAAAAGTTTTGCAATAATTCATAATTTTCTAACGAATACAGTAATGCTTTTCATTACATTGAAATCAAAAGTTGCATTGATGTCATCTCACAAGAACTACTAATTATAATAAGCACTTTATTTAAAATTTAAGACTAGTTCAAACCTTTTTAACAACTTAGTGTTACAAAAAAAAACTTCTTTCAATCAGTTGTTATTCAAAATTTTGCTTTTCTATACGATAAATGCATAAAATTAGCTTAACTTATCGAATCAAATCAAATTGAATTGAACAGCGCATTACAACTTAATGTAATGTACTATTTAGACGTAACGATTTGACATAAATCATTGTTAAAGTAGAGTGACTTAATTTCATGGTAAGCTACGGGTGACAATGAGAGTCGTTAATGTTTTGTTATGCTTGCGAATATATAAATGTCTTGAAAATATCAATCAGACAATACAGTACATTATTATTTAGGTCAGCATCTAATGGTAATCATTAGTGCACTGAAATGTTCAAAAACAAGAGCACTTTACTCACTATTGCGTGAAAATTGCGCATCAACTCTATTGCTGTCAGTAATCGAAAACAACTGCGTCAGACCTTCGCCTGACCAGGGAATTGGATTCCCGGTAATGAGCTCTGTTAATGATATAATCCCTATGCTGGTTGATATGCGATATGATTTTCTAAGCCAATGGGATCAGATCAATATAATCCACGACAAAAGCTTAGGTCCGTATGCTCTAATACTAATCAGTGTATTCTAAGTCATTAACTAATAAGATATTGAAATCAAAATTAATCCAATCCATTGGCAATAACTAAAAGCCATAATATTCAGTCTTAAAAACAGATTATACTGACCATTAAACCAAAATATTTATATTTGTAATAACTTAGGTGTTAAGTCATTGAACGATTTGGTTAAAGGCTTAAAGCATGCCTCAGGAGCGGGAATTATGCCAACTTCCGTAACTACGTATCAATTATGTAATAGTGAAATGAAAGTGAATTTTGATGGCGCAAAAAATTCATTGACCCCTAATGAGGCGGACATTAATGGATTTAATTCATCGGAGTTGGTTAATATATTTGCGAGCGATAAGTCATCGAAATACTTTATAGTAATTGGAAAAACTGAGACAATTGAGAACATCATTAGTTCGGCGTACGATAAATCATTACTATTGCTGCCAAGAAAATGGATTGTAATCATTACAGAGCCGACCAGTGATCAAAAATTTTGGGACCGAATAAGTCCTATATTTAGCGTAACAGATATCGCAGTCGTTAAGAGAGAAGTATCAGATTATAGTGAATGTAATGAATTGCGAGAAGGATGTCAGTTAAGACTAGCGATTGAAACGTTATGCGATGCCATTAGAAAAGTTATTGAATTACCATTTTATGATTTTAATGATACCAAGCAAATCAAAGCCCAAACAAAGAATAGGGTCATTTCGGAAATGAGAGTACGTTTCCCTGTTATGCTTTAATTAATTGTTAACCAAATATACCGGTTGTATTGCATTAATTTATTTCTTTTCATTACGAAAGCTAATGTTAGGCACAGAGAAAACACTATTAAAGTTTTGCGGAAATTGTGATCGATATGTAGTTCAGTCTTATTTCAAGCATCGTATTGGTTCAGAAAAAGAACTGAACGAAGATTTTCCGCAACTTTATCGAAATAATCCGAATCCCAAGTATAGAATTGCCGTAGAAAATACTGGCCAATGGACGCCATTTAAAGGGTTGTTGCAAATTTCGAAAATTATTTCGGCAGAAGATGGAAATTTTAAGAACAGAGATGTGGTGATAGGCATTGTTCATGTATGTTATCTTATAAGCTTATATGCATAGGTTTCTAAACATCTCTATATGATTTAAAAATTGTATTAAATCAGTTTCTTAAAGAAAGTGGTTATAGTAGCCTATGATTTAATTGATTTATTGTATATATAATGTATACCATAAACACTATAATGTACAAAATTATTAAAATGATAGCAACCACCATTAGTTAATATCTATCCAAATGGCACATACGGTAATGAAACACTAGAGAAACCAAAAATCACTGGAACAACGTATGAAATGGTTCTGGTATTGGCAACGAAAATGAACTTTACACCGATTTGGTTGACGGATGAATCGTCGAAAACACTGGGCAGGCATAATAAAGCGTCCAACACTTGGAGTGGTATGATCGCTAACGTGATTAATGGATCGGTAGAAATTGCCGCTAATGGCTATTGGCAGACACAAGACAGGATGAATGCCGTCGATTTCACGTTTCCTGTATATTTCACTTTTTTTGATAAGCGATTCGAAAAGAACTAAAATTATACCTCTTATGTAATCATAATTTCAGTTTGACGAGGAAATAATGGCAATGATGATACAAAAAACTTCGGAGGACCATAAATATTTATTTTTAACTCCATTTACGTGGGATGTAAGTTATTGTGTATTTTTCCGAGTATTCAGTAATTTAACGTCATTTACTATAAAATTCAATATAAAAATTTTCTGAAAACATTATTAAATTTTTCAAGGCTTGGGTTAGTATTCTTATAACAGTGGTAATAATGGGACCATTACTGTGGATCGTACATCGCTCCAGTAAATACTATGATTACTATGATTTGCGAGATGATAAAGGACTGTTTAAGTTAGCCAACTGTTCGTGGTATTGCTTTGGCGCTATGGTTCAACAAGGAGGCGATCATTTGCCACTTGGTTAGTACTGATGTACTCCATCTAATTTAATATAAGTTTATAACTGCAGAGAATAGTGCTTATAAGCTTATATATCGCCGCTAAGATTATGTACCAATAAATGCTTAATAAATGATATTAAGCTGAGCTTATCTTTATTCTTAGCAATATCTGGACGTATATTAGTTGCATTTTGGTGGCTGTTTGTTATAGTGACTGTTACCACATATAGCGGTAATCTCGTAGCTGTGCTCACATTTCCAAAAACAATTCATCCGATCGATAATCTCGAGGACTTACTGGGATATAAGGGTTCTATGAAGTGGGGAACAGACAACGCTGGAGCGATGGAAGAGTTGATCGAAACGGCAAAGTACGGACCACTCGCTCAACTCAAGGACAATATGGTGTTCTATGAATCATCGGAAAGAGATAAGGTCTACGAACTGGTCAAAAATAGGGAATTGGCGTTTATCGCCAGTGACTCGGAAATACGATATCTAATTTCCGAAGACTTTAAAAAGAACAATATTTGCACGATGATGATCGCCAAAGATCCCGTGTTTAGTAGCGCTGTTTCTTTTGTTGTGCGCAAAGACATGGCCAAAGGCTTAAAAGATAGATTAGATTACGAGTAAGTTTTAAAACAATAACCATTTTAATTTATTTTCGGATTATTGAATTATTGAATTCGCAGAGTTGGAAGAATGGCAAAGTCTGGTCTAGTTTTGCAATGGAACAACAAATATGACGTGAAAGGCGATGATTGTCTTTATCCGCTTGTTGTACACGCGGGTGATGTCCGGAAGATAGGTCTCGCACATATGATTGGCTGTTTCTTTATACTTGGAATCGGACTAATTCTTGGATTGTTCTCATTCTTCAGCGAAGTTTTCAAACACAAACACAAATTACAAATAACTGGAAGCCTGGGCCACAGCCAATCTCAGACACAATTTCTGGGAAAATGGGACAAATTGAAACTGTTTTATCACAAAGTAAATCAGGGCTCTCTATATAGCGCTTGGGTGACCACTACTAATACTTTAGTGGCAACTGCTGGACGTAATCCTGCAAAACTGCAATTCAATTACCCAAACATCAAAGGAGAAAATGGTAAACCACCGGCTGGTTGGGGCGATCCAAACAGAGCTCGAGTGTTTAACAATCAATTCGGTGGTCAGTATAAGAACGCGAATGGCAATCAAACTCAGTTTGGCGCCAAAGATCAGAAATCTGTGTACAATTCAAAGGATGCGTACAATTACTTCAGTTACGATCCCATTAAACCTAATTATAAGAATAATTATAGATCTCACTGATTTGTGATAGAATTGATAATTTAATGGTTGTTAAATTAGAATAAATCTTAAAAAATAGTGCAATACCAGCAATAAGTAGGAAATAATTACAAATAGTTAATGAATATTTTAGATGTACTGCAAACACTCACCAACTATAATAACTTACTAAAAGTTTCAAGTTTAATATATTTTAAAATTAGTTATTTGTTAATTTTTTGTTGAATTTTACAATAAAATAAATGTATTCAATAAGTGTCAAAGTTCTATAGAATAAGTTATCCTTTAAAATATTGTAGTTGAACTGTACGGCATAATGCAATGCTCACGTCAGCTCAAATAAGTTAACGTTTTGACATTTATGGTAATTTGGGTTTAAACTCGCATAGCGATGAAATGCTTGCCTGTTTTATCTAAAATAGTTTGGCATTCTATGTCCAGAAAATTTTTACTAACAAAGCACTTTTCTGAATTGACATGTAAGTGTCAAATTTCACTAAAAGCAATGTTTATTACGGCATTTGATCTTTGATTGTGGTTTTCTAGAAACTCTGTAAAATTTACTAAAACTAACAGCCATTGCATTCCGATTTCATTCCATTTCTGAACTTACAGGTATTGTCATAGCGTTAAAATCGTCAAATTTTTACCATTAGTCCATTTTAAAATTTGCAAAAAAAATTTAAACAGAAAACCATGCAAAGTTTATTGGAATAAAATATGCATAAAATAAAAATTTTTAAAAATTTCAAATTAAATTTAAGGACTTTTTTAAGTATTCCATTAACAAAAATTTAAATAAATGTAAATACTGTTTAATAATTACATAAATAATTTAACAGTAGCTTAGCATCATTATTCTCAGGATAAATAAAGCACATAAAAGTGTGTAAAAACGTATAAAAAAAATTCAATTCGACTTTGCCATTTGAAGTTTAATTCAAATTTTATTTTATATATTAATAAGTTCGAGAATGAAATATTAAAATTATTCAAATATGTAATACATAATGTTAATATTTGATTAAAATAATTAGACAAAAATACATGCAGTAACATATTAATCGTTCGTCTTATCGACGTGAGACAAGTACGGTAATTATAAAATCAATAAGCTTTTTAGTTCACTAAGAAAAGTGAATATATTAGATTTGGAATGTCTGTCTATTCTTCCGTTTGTCCCTCTGTATGTCATTCCGTGGACAGATTTATATTAAAAAGGATTTTTCGTGTCAAAAATGTGGTCAAAATTGGTTTATTGTTGGCGGCAAATAAACTAAAACCAAGTAACTAAGGTATAACTGTTTGACGCGTCTAATTGTGTTTGTGTGTTGTCGAGAGATGATCACAGACTGAATCTAAATGTTCGAAATACTCATTGAAGTACTATTTACAACAATGTTTTATAACCCAAAAAATTTTAGCGAAACAATATTAATTAAAAATTTTGGTTGTTTAAAGATAAAATACAAAAATATTAGGCAACAATAGAATTAGTAGTTTGACGTAAAGTAAATGCTATTTATTTCTAACTCACATAAACTAATGCTCATTAATTTAATATTAGAATCCAAATGAGCGCATGTTGAATGTTCGTTCTTGTTTTCTGTTAAAATTACACAAAGAAATATCTAAATGTAGAGTAAATCAAAACAATATATAAGTTACGAAATCCGGAATCGATAATCAAAATATTAAGTCAACAAAAACTACTGCTATTCACGCATTTTTAAAGTAAACCCATAAAAAATACTCATAAACAGTAATGCCTATACTTTGGGCCAGTTTTTTTGAAAAGCACATTCTTTGCGTTTTTAGTTCATTGTTTAATGGACATTTAAAAAATCGTAACATTTTATTTTAAAGAATTATACGCTGCTATAGAATTCTTTTACGAATAAATACCATAGCAACAAAAAAAATTAGAAAACAACTTGTTCGACAAAATATAAAACCATTAATTTCACATGTATTTTCACTTAAATAATAAATATTGATTCGCAAACACATTCATGGAGAGATAGAGAGATACATGTAAATGACATAACTATCCACATAACTATCTAATCAACAATCGAAATCACTTAAGAATTTCGTTTAAAAAATAACGAGACGTGGGATAAAATGTAACTTTTAGGAAAGTTTTATACCGAAAAAGATTTATTAGTAAGAATAGAGTTTTAAAATTATAGATCAGAAACAAAACTGAATTAATATATCCAAAATGATACGAATTGGATATAAGGGAATAACTTTGGTGGTACTTATGTTTGCGCGTTGCTGTGCTTACTCTACGCAACATGATTTGAAGTTAGGTATGTTTTAAACTAAATATTATACAAGTTTATTACCGCTACTGGATTAAGTTTAGACTAAAAAAGTGTAATAAGATTAACCCCAAAATAATCTGCTTGTTTAGTGGTAGCGGTAGACGAAGAAAACGAACTGGCATTGAACGCAATCAGACATGCGGTAGAAGAGTATCACTCCGTTTATCGCACTCAACTGAAAACCGTCGAAATTCTAATTAATGATGAGTCTTCTGGCGATAAAATATGCGCAAAAATGTTCGAAGACAAGTCAGTATCGCCAACATATATGATCGATGCGACCCTAAAATCTCACGTGAATGGGAGCCGTAGATCAGCGATAATGAAGAATTTAGCGCGAGAAATGGGTTTGCCAACCGTTAGCACCACTTACGCGTTGGGAACTGATATTCCTAACTGGAGAAATATGAATGATAACGAACGACAGCTTTTAGTCCATGTGAGTCAACCCGGAGACGTAATCCCGCAAATGGTTAAGGATATTATCAATTATTACGACATGAGCGCGATTGCAATTTTGCATGATAGCTCTTTCGGTATGATATTGTTAGATATAAGCGCAAATGGGTTCATAATTTAAACTAATATTATTATTATTATTTTGGTCAGAATTTGATCATAAATACGAGTCTCTTCTGCACAATACAAAGACGCGTCACGTCTTTCGTCCTTTTAATGGAGAAATCATCGCTGTATTAGAGGACGTAAAAAAAGCGAAAATGAAAAACTATTTCGTATTTGGCAGTATTGATACATTAAACAAAGTGGTTGAAGCGGTATGTTATATAAACTTATACCGTATATCACTAGTTCATTCATTATACTTATTTGATACCAACTTCTCGAAAGAGTTAAAACATCATTTATATCCATATCTATATAATAAATTTTTAAATATAAATGGCAATAAAACACTATATATAAATTTATATCCTAAACAGGCTATTTTTATCGTAACAATTTTTGAGGTCAAAACTTGATTTCTAGATTTTCGAAGTTTGTTTGTCTGATATTATTTCCCAAAAATTGAATGGGAACAATTCATATGAATTAATTTTGCATGAGAGTTCATTTGTGCCTTATTTCAAGCGTATCATTTAAATTTTGCGAGAATAATTGCTTTTTGCACATTATTGCATTGTAAGTTAATTTTTTGCAACAAAAAAATCTGTGACTGAACTTTTCGTAAATTTTTACGATTGATTAATGATTCTATTATTTAGAATTCTATTTTTGCTATTATGCTTTTGAAACGAACACAATTAATAATAAATTCTTGTAGATTTTAAAAAGTTAAAAAATATATTATGGAAAAAAATTTAAATAAGATTTCTATTGGAGTCCATTTTCGGTAATAACTCGAGTGATAAATCGAGTTGAAATGTAAAATATAAATAATATATCAATTTTACAAACACAGAATCGACTGCATAAACTTAGTGGTCGTAAATATAACATAATGGTAATCAATAATTTTTGTTGAACAAAAGAGTAGTATGACAGAAATTCTGTAAGTTTTTCCGTATGTCGTTCACCATAAACCAGATTTGAAATATAAATTCAAAAGTTTATGGATTAAACTTTAAATCAAATCGATTTCATTCATTTAACGCAATAACTTAGTTTTTTAAAACCCAAAAACATTCGTTTAAATTATAGGCAAACGAAATCGATATGTTCAAAAAGGAAAACAATTGGTACATGATTACCAAAGTAAGAGTCGAAGCAGACAATTGTTTAATTAAAATGTTAGCTAAAACGCGTGCAATCTAACCGATAGGGCAAAGGAAAGCTGAAATGCGCGAAATGTAAGAGAGCGGAGATTCGGTTCTCTCAACCACTCAAGACTAGACTTCACGATTACGAACACAACTCAACGCTAACTAATGTGGACAATTCCGATAAAGTTGATTCATATTTTTATTACGACTTAACGCGTTTCACACTTGAAATAATAGATGAGCTGAAAAATAAATCTTTATGGCCCGAAACGTTGAGTTACCCGAAATGTGGTAAGCATTTGAACGAAACGCAGAGAGCGGAGCGATCGGCCATAGAGTTCGCCAAAGAAATGTCGAGCGAAGCACTTTATGGCATGTTTGGCAGATTTGTTTTCGATAGCTATAAGTATAGCAATAACTACCAGGAAGTGAGTATGAGAATAAACAAAGTAGTGTTAGCAGCGGATATGCCAAACAAAAACACTAAAATCGCCGAATGGGAGTACGAGGGACACACCGGAACATTGATGTTTACCGCAGCGCAAGAAAAAGCGGCCAATACTACAGGCCTTCCGCACTACGATATCGTCACTATTGTTGTAAATATTTTCAATTCATTAATAACTATCAGTTAAACTAAACTGAATATAAATACTGATAGCAAGCGCCGTTTGTGATGGAAACGTCTGACAATACAACGGTAGGCAACGATAGGTTTTACGGCTATTGCATTGATCTGCTAAAGGAAATATTGAACCACACCGAACATCCGTTCGAATACACGTTAAAACTAGTAGAAGATGGAAAGTTTGGCGTTATGGACAAAGACAAGAAAAAGTGGACGGGAATGATTGGGGAACTCGAAAGAAAAGTATTAATCACTATCACATTAATTGTCGATTAATTACAGTAATATTTTTGTTTATACAGAAAGCGCAAATCGCTTTGGGGCCCATATCAGTGATGGCAGAAAGAGAAACGGTTGTAGACTTTACTGTTCCATACTATGATTTGGTTGGAATAACAATACTGATGAAAAAACCATCAGTGCCTTCGCATTTATTTAAATTTCTAACCGTATTGGAGACAAATGTTTGGCTGTGTATTCTCGCTGCTTATTTCTTCACCAGGTTTTTATGCGCAAACACAACAATAACAACATTTCGTTCAAAATTTTTAATTCACTTTTGTTCTACAGCTTTCTCATGTATCTATTCGATCGGTTAAGCCCTTACAGCTACCATAATAATAAAGAAAAGTATAAGGACGACGAAGGTAAACAAATATAAAACTTTTGTCAACGTATTCAAAATAATCTGTTACTTTTGGTTACAGAAAAGCGTGAATTCACTTTAAAAGAATGTCTATGGTTTTGTATGACATCACTGACACCACAAGGCGGGGGCGAAGCGCCACGAAACCTATCGGGACGTTTAGTGGCGGCCACGTGGTGGCTGTTTGGGTTCATTATTATCGCTTCATATACCGCTAATTTGGCCGCTTTTCTAACCGTGTCTCGACTCGATTCGCCCATCGAATCGCTCGATGATCTCGCAAAACAATACAAAATTAAGTACGCGCCTCAAGAAGGAACATCATCGGCCACTTATTTCGAGCGTATGGCAGGAATCGAGGAAAAATTTTACGAGTACTCACATCTAATGAAATAAGTATACCTAAATAAAATTGATGCTATAATACTTTGTTTCTGTTTAGAATATGGAAAGATATGTCGCTTAATGATAGCTTAGACGAAACAGAGAGAGCAAAGCTTGCAGTTTGGGACTATCCTGTCAGCGATAAATACACGAAAATATGGGCACAGATTAATGAGGCAAAAATGCCCGAAACGTGGGCTAAAGGAGTGGAAAGAGTGAAAAGCTTTAAAGCCGAAAAAGCTAATGAAGGCTTCGCTTTTATAGGTAAATAATAATAATAATAATAATATAGATTTGGCGTAAAAATAACATCTAAATATGTGGTGCATAAACGAATAATAGCTGAAGCAACTATGGTTAAGTACGCAGTTATGACTAATTGCGACCTTCAATCGATTGGCACCGAATTCAGCCGAAAGCCATTGGCACTGGCGGTACAACAGGGATCGCCATTAAAAGATACGCTCAGCAGCGCTATATTAAAGTTACTGAATCAGAGAAGGCTCGAGTCGCTCAAAGAAAAGTGGTGGAACAAAAATCCAGAGAAAAAAGATTGTCAGGACCAGAAGAAACAGAGTGACGGCATAAGTATTAATAATATCGGAGGCGTTTTTATCGTCATATTCGTTGGCGTTGTTTTGGCGTGCATTACGCTCGCTATCGAGTACTGGTATTTCAAAGGAAAGAGAGAGGGATCTAAAGTGGTGGCAATCAAAGAATACGGCGGAAATAATACGCAGCGAAATGCGCTCAATCCGTTGGGTCCTATGAATCCTGCGATGTTACAAATGCCCACAATGGGTCCCATGTCTATAAGGCACTAACGATTTGGGATTTGGCGTTATTTCACTATTCACAGCATTTTATTTTATTAATACTGTATTTTTCGGTCCAATTCAATAGCTTATATATTATTACACATTTAGGAAATATTGTGATTTGCAATCGAGAAGATAAACGTAAATCTTTTTCGTTATAACAGATAATTTAATTTTTTAGCTGAATTCATAATTAGACGAATACGATAATTAATTACTAAATTACAAGTGTAATGAGCACTCGTTTTAAAAAGTTAGCAAATTTAAATAAATATACTATAAATGCTATTATTTTAGGTTGTGATAAACAGATGTTTAAAGAATAATGAATAATTGATTTTAATTATTTTTCAATTTGAATGTAAAGTAATAAATTATTTAATTAAAAACGCACATAAAATGTATATTTTAGCATAATATGAATGTTATAACCGTAGAGGTAAAATGGTTTATTTAATTTGAAAATAATCAAATAAAAAACTAAATAACTTCGTTCGCACATATATGCCACACTCTAATAGAATTAACTGAACAAAATCAAATCAAGTTTTTGCATCACTCAATGTTGAACTCTTAAAACAGTCATTTACTAGTTAGCTATCGGCCAATAATACGCGAGTAAATAACTAATTTACAATTAGTTGGTTATTATTTAAAATATATACTGTACTGTATAAGCTGTATAAGTTATCATTCAAATATTTTATTTTTCAATTTAAATAATATTATCATTTATAAGTAGTTGAATATACCTAATATAACAAATATGCTTATAAATTCGTTTTTAATAATGAAACGAATATTAAACTAAACAAAATTAATGCTTAGAATCTGAATTAAATAGAAAAAATTAAATCTAATATTTTTAATTTGATGAAATAATGTCAAAACAAACAAAAAATACTAAAATAAAATAAATCTCAATTCACGTTACTATTAGAAGCGATGCTTTCATGTATCGGCGAAATACCCAACAACTCATTTTCAACATTCTTTAGTGCCCACACGTGATCACAGATCTCCAACGCTTCCCATTCGGCCTTAAACGCCTGCTTCGGATCGGGAGGCATAGCCATCGCAGCGCCAGACATCTGGTCCTGCATTACGCGCGTCTGATCGGCGGCATTATTCTCGCCCAACACCAGAGTATAGATACTCCTGAGTCCAAACACGTTCAAGAAATACCAGGACGCGGAGCTCACCCACGAAGCGTCCAATGAATTCAATTCGATACCTCTTTGCAACATTGGTTTAAAGCGTAGAGTGAGTGGAAACGGAACTTTGGTGGTCACGAAACCAGAGAACGTCCAATTAATCCATCCTCCGATTAGAATCATTGGCAATACATTTGTCACGTTTCCCTTAAGCATATCAGTCATCATCGATGGATCGGTCATTGGATTCGGCGCACTCGTCGGTCGCTTTTGGTTCACTTTGAAATAACCGGTTTCTTCGTTGTTGAAGAAGTGTCGTCGCATTAAAAATGACTATCGATTACGAAAAACCAGTAAAAAACAATTGTTCGCAATTTATACGCGTTAATCATAATTCATACCTGTTTTGGCAAATATCTGCCATTTTCGCGAAGTAATCGACTCCTAATCATCGCTTGACTGTCCATCACTTGCTGTAATTCGATTTTTTTGCTCGAAGATATCAAAATCGACACGTAATGCCTTAATATGCCGACGAAGAACGTGATGATCACAATCGGCAGGAAAACCCAAACCCGAATATCGGGATCCAGTACTAAATCGTCAGCCATTTAAACCAGATATTATCTCAAACAGATCAAACAAAAACAATAAAATCGAGGTTCGTATCGCTATTTGAAGGAAATCGTGTCGATTATGGACCAAAAACAGATAATTAATCTTATACTGTAAACAAACGTGTCGTCATTTTAAAAGTCATGACGTACTTTATGTACGCATCGGTTTATGACACCAATTCCGAAACACGTGATCGATAACGCATTAATCGATATATCGTACGAAAAGATGCCGCCAATTGCGTGCGCGTTCATTGGACGTTGTTTGAGCAAAAATTCAAATCGTTATTTGGTCAACCAATAGCGTTGCTTTGTTTCGATGCGCTTTCACTAAACTCTCCTCTAATATAACGGTTAACCAAAATTGAAGATTACAACTGGAAAACAACTGCTATTTTCTTTTGTTTTCGATCGCGTATTCCTAACGTTTTTTTTCGATTATAAACTCCTAACGCCCAATATTCGGGTATTAATTGCGTTAATTGTTTAGCTGTTGGCTGCGGTATATTCTGTTTTTAATTGTTTGCGTTTTACGATTTGAAAGTGTGGTAAATATGCTCAGAAAAGGTATGCCATTTATCGTTTCGTTTTAATACATTTCGATTATCGCTTTTTTCGTTTTGTTTTGCGCGTTTTTATTCGATTTGGTTTTTTAATTCAAATTCGGTTTAATTCGCTGTTTTTTATGTTTTAATTTTTAAGTTATAAAAAGTGTGATTTAAAATGTGATATCATATATAATTGAATAATACAGCGACCAAATCAAAGTCGGAAGCAGTGACCGCTAAATCAGTTGCGGAGAAGAGTAGTCCGAAGAAGCCTTCAAAGCGAACGGCGTCTCAAACGGCTGCGTCCAAAGCGAGTCCAGCAAAGAAAACAATTGCTGCCAAACCCAGAGGCAAAAAGGGCGCCAAAATTGATATCATCGCTGACGTGGACAACAATGAGACGAACACACAAAATACGAATGAATTGGAAGTAGCGGTGGAAACAACGGCAGCCATTGAAGCCTCGAGTCCGCCAAAGAGGAGCAGATCGGCGTCGCCTAAGAAAGTAACGCCAAAACGTGGCGCAAAGAGAGCACCGAAAAAGAAATCGCCGGCAAAGAAAGCGGTTGCCGCCAAATCTCGTGGAAAAAAAGGCGCCAAAACAGAAAACATCGCTCAAGAAATTGAAGAACCGGTGGAAACAACGGATACCACTGAAATCTTGAGTTCACCCAAAAGGAGCAGATCTGCGTCACCGAAGAAAGTGACCCCAAAACGTGGCGCAACGGCAACAACAGTGGCACCAAAAAAGAAATCGCCTGTTATTAAGAAGAAAGCGGTTGCAGCCAAAGCTCGTGGCAAAAGAGGCGCCAAAACAGAGACCATCGCTCAACTGGACGATAATGAAACGGATACCCAAAACAATACAGAAGTGGAGGAAGCGGTGGAATCGACGGAAGTGGTTGGTGAGGGCTCGAGTCCACCCAAGAGGAGCAGATCGGCGTCGCCGAAGAAAGTGGCGCCAAAACGTGCCGCAAAGAGCGCACCAAAAAAGAGATCGCCTGCCAGTAAGCGAATCACGAAAAAATAATCGTTTTTTTTTCAACCATTCAAACGAATACGAAAACATTTGAATAAATATTTTTTTTGTCTCACAGAACAGTAATTCTCTCTGATTTCTAATAATAATTTTAAAACAAACAATTCATTTCTTATTTAAACATTTTTGTAATCATTTAATTTTTATTAAGTAAAGTAAATCAAAAAAATTAAATCCAATTAATCTGTTACGCGATTTCATTTTCGAAAAATACATCATAAACGCAACTTTAGATGTGATCCAAACTGTGTGTGTTGAGTGTTGAGCAAAATGCGCGTACAATATTCAAATATAAACTCTAACGTTAGTATACTTTTGTGTGCGTTTAGCTCACAAACTCCGATCACAACAAAAGGATAAACTTTAGAGTTTGAATAATGTGTTATACAAGTATTTTATAATGGATTTACGAATAACGAAAATCATAAATATTATGGCTAATTATTTCGAATAGGTTTGCCAACTGTGCGCAAATCACTTTTTAATTTATACTCATACATATACTCATACCCATAGATTATAAAAATACAAAACTTTCCCATAGACGCAAAAAAGTTGTAGTTTTGGTTTGAATCCAGTTCGAAGCAGATCATACCATACCATACGATACGTCTTAGATGTTGATTCTGCGAGCGTTGGGTTTATTTTTTTATAGCCTAAATGGTCTAAAGTTTGTTTAGATAAAAGCTTTCCGAGGCTTACGAAAAAAATTTTGTAGACAAAAGTCGGATTTGCAGTAAACTATTATGATGTTAGTGACACTTTTTCGGTTTCCAATGCATGAAGAAAAATGCA
>JAQIXJ010001927.1:0-17885 GCA_034700185.1 Phthiracarus laevigatus | reverse complement strand
TAACCCATAGACATAGTGACAGATAATGTCAAATCCATGTCACTTTTCTAAGAGCAAATGAGCTAAAAATAACAAAAATATGATTCAGCAACAAAATCACCAACAAATTCCTATGAAAATGCGTTAATGAGTTGTTGACAATATCTAATACCGTATGTACGGAAATTAGTTTACTTATTAAGATTAATTATTAGTTAACTTTAATTAACACTTACTGATAATACTATTATTAAATTATTAGTTTTATTTGATTCCCAGATCATCATTGAACTAAATCCTATTATCACGTGTCAAGTTGTTTGTGCTGGAAAAGATAAAATATTAAGATCATATTTTGCTAATGTTTGTCAACATGTCATAGTGATTCCTCACTCCGACCTAATTTGAGCTTTTTTGAGAGAAACCATAGACTATTTTATTTTTATTTTTATTATGGAAAATAAAAAAATTTAAAAATACAAAAATGTTTATCTGAAGTTCTTTTTTATCTGAGTTTGGCAGATAAATGGATCCGAGGCATTTAGTCCAGCCTCTTCGTTGACTTATTGTCTGTTTGTCAAACATTTTGTATGGCTTTCCGTTGCAATATTATTTATTGATCAAAAATTATTTTTCCTAATAAACATAACCATAAAATGGATATTGAATATTTAGTCTAAAAATTTTGGCAAAAACGTGAATTTTATGCATGAATATATCGATTGGGCGTGAAATATATATTGTTTTGATAGTTCACAATCTTAAGTGAATAATTCCAAAATTTGAGCTAAATAAACTCTATTTACAATTACTAAAAAATAAAACCCTTATATTTTGCCGGATTACAGAGGAATATACCGGTTCGAATACTTATCATTAAATATTAAAGATTTAAAAAGGTTTTATATAAAATAATCGTCATAAATTAAATAAACCAAAATTCAATAAAAAATTATACTAATGAATAAATCCTAAGATTAATTAATTTTTATGTGCAGATTCAGACAATCTAGTTCGAGTGTATTCATAGAGTATTAAGCCAAAGATTTTAATCCTATCATTTGCTAAACTGACAAACCTTTAATCATTTCGCATCAGTTGGACTTTGAACTCAAATGTCCATAAGTGCTTTTTATACGCATCAGCAACAAAAACAAACCAAAACCACGAGTACCGGTGCTCATCGTCGTTTAAGGAAGGGATTAACTTTCTATCGACTTATGCCTATATTACCGTAAATGAGTTTTTTAACTCCAATTCTACAATTCAGTGAAATATTACGGGCGATGATACTATTGTGCGGATAAGCAGACAAAAACAATATTATGGTTTATTTTGGTTAATGTTTTCTATTTCTATTTTTATCTGAAGTGCAAACGTGAAGTAGATAATGGATACGGATTAGTTTTACGCGCACTACAGAATGTAATTCATAAGATAAAAATAAAAAATCGTTGAAATATTGAACTTTGCCAGATAGTATTACATAAAAAATAACACGTATTGTGCGATCACACCCACACACGCGCAATGAATATTATTCATTAATATTGTAAATGTCGAAAAACCGAAATGAACCTGTTTTGTGATCTTAGATTTGAGAAATCAAAATACTTTATATTACTAGAAATTGGCCCACCCTTTTATGAGAATACATATTAATTTTGCAATTATTTTATTATTTATATATGTAAATTAGATTATGAAAAACCATTTAACAAGGTAATTTTACGTTTTAATTAAATATTCATTACGATAAACGCATACATGAATGAATATGATCTTACAGTAAGCATTATCCAAAAAACCCTGAATCCAAACTTGAGGCTAATATTAAATTACCTGATTATTTCGCTTTAGTTTTTTTATATAGCAAACGCAACACTTTAAACCGTATGATATTGGTAAAAGAAAATAATAAAAGTGAGACTTCTAGAACAGCCTCCAGTCTACAAAATTTCACTTAAAAACCGTTTTCACTAAAACTTATCATACATGATATTTTTATTTAATAAATATTTATGACTTAGATATACACTAAATGTAAGTTTGATGTAACTCAATAAAATAACTCTAAAAAATCTCATTTGTGTTAATAAAAACCACTTTGATATATCATAAACGGAATTTATTGCAATCATTGTTATATGAAATATTCGCGTTTCAACCATAGTTTTGATTCCATTAAAGAACATATTGCTGTCAATACCATTATTTCAGTGAAAACCAGGTTCAAAAAAACTATATCACATAAAAATAAAGCTTTTATTTCCTAAACATTGGATTAAAAATGATCAATTCTTCGCATTATACGCACTGAATAATATTCGCTTTTTGTTGAAAAACATTTGGAAAAAGCTTCCTTTTGATAGGGTCTCATAAGTGCACAGTAATATTTTTCCATTGTAATGTAAAGTTTTTTAGAAGTCAATAATCTCTTGACGACCAGACATTTGCCGGAAAAAAACATGAAATATTGAATTGAATTACGCAAATGAAACTGACAGCTACAGTATTTTTGATGTTATTTTATTCTGTACATGTTATTTTGATTCGGTAGCGAATAAATTCTAGTCTAGTGAGTGTTCAAAAGATTGTGGTTATGTCTATGCAGATGAAAACATAGCAGCAACAAAAAAAAAAGAAATTAAATATAAATAAAAAATATCGGTTTTAGGTTCAAGTTCACGAAATACATTGCTATGTTGTGACACAAGTGCATTAAATATAATGATGACAATCCTTTAACCAATGGTCTTGATTCAGTTATAATGACCGTGTTCTTAAAATTGATTAGCGAGTTCTGGAGTAAGATTTTATCCAGTTTTCAACTGAGAAAAGATATATTTTTCTTGTTATTTTTATATCATTTCTTTAGCTCGCAGACTGGATGTGATGCTAAGAAATTCTTTTTCTAAGTAAAATAAAAAACAAGCTTTCTTTTCACTCATGAACAATAAATACAATAATGATAATAGGAAATAATACTTCTCGGAATAATACGTAGAATTGCTACAAGTATTTTCATTATTAGGTCAAATTTTTTTCCGCGTAGATTATTCCTGTGAAACAGCATTGAGAAATGAAAATAAAATCATGTTCTGTATTGATCATACATCTAATGCAATCTTTAAATGCTATTCATATTTTTAGCAAATATATTGTTAAGAATGTTAGCGATAGGACGCGTGAACATTATAAGGTTATTCGAGGAATGATAGCAATGATAACGCAAGAGTTGTGCATTAAAATACAAAAAATACCCGTAATCAATAGGCAATAAAATTGTTAATCGATAAAATACGGTAAGAATACGAAATAAATAATAATTCAATAATTAATGACGGGAAATAATAATTAATTAATATAAGAAAAAGCGATGTTGAATTCTAGTAATACACACTATTTGATTGAAAATTTAGTTCCGGTACCTCAGGTTCGGTAGTGGAATTGGAAAACAGCTACTTTAATAGAATGCAAAAACTCCTATTTGCCGGTAATGGAACGGTAACGACTTTTTTCTCGCGGTATTGGGATTGTAGTGGTTTTTGCAGCAGCAATAGAATAACAATCACCGCTCACGCTCACGCTTAGCCCCGAGCGCCATCTGCTCGAAAGTTGTTCATCAAAGTTTTATACATACGAAGTGTGCGTCAACTCTTCAGTGCGGATGCTATGAAGAATATTTTCAATTTACTGTGTGTGTGTGCAATGTTTTCGCACAGTTCATTGCCCAAAATATATTATTTTCTGCATTCATATTTGCTTTTCCGCAGAATAATTTGAGCAATGTGTGAAAAATTCGATAAAAGTAAACGGGCTAAAAGAAAATCTTTGATGACAAAAGAGTGTTTAGAGAAAATGAGTGTTAAGACTTCAGGCTATTTAAGAAACAAATAACTTTTTTATGTCTAGGAAATATGTAAACAATGTATCAAATGTTGTCTATTCGTGAGTTCGATAATCTATTAAAGCAAACAAAATTTTTATTGGAAAAAAGAAGTGTGTATTTTTAAAATAGAATTTTTTAATTCCCCAGAATAAGAGAATTTGACAACTTTTTAAATTTTATATACGCTTTCGAAAAATACCGTAGAATTTGTATGGAAATTCAAATTGAAAACTTTTTATTTCTTATATGACTGTTGTATTGAACTAAATTGTGTTGTGTCAATTAAATTGAATCAAATAAAAAATTGAATTAAGTTAAGACAAGAATTAACATTAGTAATGCGCTCACTTTGACTTTAAATCTATTGTTGGTTTACATTATTGATTTCTATTTCTAAACAAACAAAACTTATAATTATTATTGTTTCGTTAAAAAATTTTATGTGCTTTAAAGCATTGTTATAACTAGTACTTCAGTGAGTGTTAAGGATATTTTTATTCATTCACAGTTTAGATGTCGACGAGGTAACATCAAAATTGAGCTTATAGATACAATTAGGTGCGTGTCTTAACGTGTTTTAGTATAATTAGTAAGACGCGTGACACCAAAATTTACTCATATTAGCCATTTTATACCCGATTTTGTGTCGGTTTTGACCAATTTTGCCCCAATTTTAGTCATATTTAACCAAATTTCAGCCCTTTTTGCCCCTATTTAAGCCAATTTTGACCCACTTTAGACTCAAGTTTGACTCAATTTTGACCCAATTTTGCCCTATTTTTGGTCATTTTTGCCTAATTTTTGTGATCTAAAAAAAGTCTACAGACAGACATACACGAATCCCAAATCTAATAGCTGACTTTTTCAAAGTGAGCTAAAAAACTTGTTGTGTCCATTTTCTTATATGTTATTGTTTTTCCTCTATAATTTATTACTGCCAGACGACTTTTAGCCCAGTTTTTTTCCCACAATTGCCAAATAACTAATTACAAATCAAAAGATGGCAATAAGATATTAATATTGTTGATTATTCATAAATCATGCGAACATGACTCACAAATATTGTGATCGCTAGAGATGCGGCAATAGATATATTTTCCTGTTTTCAACTGTACACTATTTTCTGTTTGATAATACTTTTCTGATTCACTATTATTATTGTTATTAATAGATCGTATTCTTTATCAGTTCTTTTGCAAGTCTATGCTGAAAAATCATCTTAATGTATTATATATTAAATTTAGAAACGCACGTTACTGGTCACGTGTTTTTGCATATTATCTTATTGTTGCATAGCTCATAAATTCGATGCGCGACTAAACAATGTTCTTTATTGGTTAAAAACTTTTAGGATATTGAGAGGTAATGGCAGTAAAAATAATATACTTAATTATTATAGTAGAACGTGACTTGGCTACTATTGTTTCGGCTATTTAGTGCCGTAATTAATAAAATATTAAATTTCTTACAATTTCATAAGCAAGCTTTTTCTATATATTCTTCAGTCTGGGATGTGGTTGCGCAACAGAATCTAAATATGTTTCAATAACAGCGCAAACATGCATTCACTCGCATAGACATTCATGTGTAGACTATATCATCTCTTATGCTTAGCCTTACATCCCAGTGATTGTCTGCTGCACTTGAAAATGTGAATGCGTTAGTTGTAAAAGTTATAAATGAATTCATTCTTTTAATAATCTATTAATTAATTAAGATTCTAAACTAGTATTTTTGTTTAACGCTTCAAAATAATATAATAATTTAGCCAATTATTGATTTTAAAATTTTTAGCTGTTCTCATAATATGTATTTATTGTGATGATGCACCGATTTTATAGTTATATTTCTCAAAGTTTCTGAAATTATAAAATCGAAAGAACTTTTTACCAGTATTTATGTCTTACCAGGAAATAAAGATAGATTTTTTCGCGCCAAACCTAACATATTATTACACCGATAATCAATCGCAACACAATATCACGTTACACTTCGACAATGTAGTCGAACCATATAAGTGTGATTCAGGTTACGGCTGTTTTTTACGATACTCTATCATATGGACATTTGCTTTATGTGCCGCTTATTTGTGCGTGTTTTTTGTCGGATTAGTGGGAAATGTATCTGTACTTTGGATAATAATCTCTTTGCGAAGAACTCATAAGCACACTGTGTTCAGTACTTGCAGCAAAGTGTTTAACGGACTGATCGGTAACTTAGCGCTCGCAGACTTGCTTGTGGTCATATTTTGCATGCCTCCAACACTTATTAGCAACATTTTCGGACGTAAGTTTCACCCTTTATCATTAATAATCTTACTTTTTATAAATTATTAAAATAGTAAAAAAGTTTCGGATTATACAATCGAATACAATCGCATACAAAATAAGTTTGAAGCAATTACTAAAGCATTTACTTTTTATTTATTTCATAAGTTAGAAAATTTGATATATAAATTCGAATCACATAGAAATGAGCGCTTGCGGCTACAATTATTAATACAGGGTTTTAACTTTTATTTAAGAAACGTAAAGATTGAATTCAGAAGTATGCTTTTTGCTATACAGGAAAGTTATTGAGTTGCTGAAAACTATTATTTACAATGCAAGTTATTGTTTTACAGGAAAACCAAACTCTTAATACGGTAGTATACAAGTTGTTCAGCAAAACGTTCTTTCTTAAATCAAAGTTCAAAGTTCTGAAATGAATTTGGATAAAACTTTGTATATTTTGCTTATTTATCAGAAATTTTAAGGATACTGTAAATGAAAACTTAAAATGAATTTATCGACTATAATTAATGGTAGTAAAAATTGTATAGTTTTTATAGCTGATTATATTGTGTATGCCATTTTGTGTATACTACAAGACTATTTACTTTATGTACTTTTTTTGAAACAAACTTCAATAATCTTACATAATTTAACTTTGCGTAAAATATTCTGCTTCAATGGTCGTATTTTTTCTCATTAAATTGAGGTTAAACAGACGGTTAAATAGGCAGTACCTGACTATATTCTCAATTAAAATGTAGTGTTTTTATTAGAAGTACTGAGTGTTTTAAGCATATTGAAAGTTTGTTAATTTTTAATTTTATTTTGTAAATTTATAAAAAAATTAAAATTTTCAAAAGTTTTGAAATCAAATTTAGCGTTAATTAAAATTTCGCATTTCGATAAAGTAATTTGATTCATAAAACTGACAAAGCATTACAATATTTGAATTTTTGTGAAATCGCAAAAGTGTTATAAATTTTTAGTTTATGTTAAATTCTAAAAGTTCCACTAAATTCCTAGAAAATATTATATTCACAGTTCACTCGTGTGGGTTTATTATACATTACTTCAGAATCATAATAATTTTGTTGGCATTTAAGTGAACTTAAAAACCTTTTCGAAGAACTAATCCCTCAGAGAAACCCCGATGTGCTAAATGTTTCACAAAAGAAATTTACATAAATATATCTTTATGTTAATAATATTATTAAATCCACTTTTTGTTCTGTTTTTTACGTCAATTAATTCATTGTGAAAAACTATAAAAAACCAATTACATTTGTTTTGACTCAACTGTGGACTTGTTTGAACAAACATTGCTAATCTTTTTTTGCTAACTTTTGACTTTTACAAGACTTTGGAGAGAAAAAGTTGTTTTGTAGAGCCATCTAACTATAATTTAATTTTTCACTAAATATTTTAAAATGATACCATTTGGATACAAAGCAAATTTAGTTTCAATATCGATCATATACAGTAAAGTAAGAAAATAGTTTATAAATGGTGGTATGATATCCGTTCTCATCACTATACGATTTTCTCTACATTTACTTCCTATGAATGAAAATTGGCATCTACAACATAGTATTTTAAGATCCTTGACTTGCGCTTAAATACAGTTTAACGCCCGAATGAAAAGTCTTATGTGTCACGTTTTTTTAAAGCCGATAATCACCATCTTTTAGCTGTTATACGCGTAATGAAGAACTGAAATGAAAGTGGATTCTTTTTGTCTCTATACACCAGAATGTCCCATAGGGGATGCGTAAAGGAAGGTCTTCCCTCCACCCAAAGTTCAATGACAGAAAAAGTTTGTATGTTTATGGAGGTGATCAAAAACGGCAAAATATTGTCCATAAAAACTACGGTAATCAATTTTCTTTAACCGTTTATATTGTCAAAAATTAAAATAAGTTAAAGCTAAATTTTCAAAAATATTTGGGACGCATCGTTTATTGCATCCCCTCAGGAGTATTAATTGCTAAACAGTTTTTTCTAATTCCGTAAAATAGGTTTACCATCATCTTGAAAGTTAGAAAGTAGACTTTTATGAATTATTTGAATAGTAAATTCTGGGTTATTAATGAAGTCGATGATTCGTTACTATTGCTGTAAACATAGAAAATTGCAAAAAAAACTCTAATGATTAGGGCTATTCTTTTTCCATTAGTACTATTAAATTCATGTAATAATTCCGTGACATTAAATCATTTTTTAGAACATTTCCTTATGCGCATTATAAATATACAAGATATTAAATATTTGTCTACTTATGTTTAAAAGAAAAAAGATAGTTTCAATCGATATTACATAATGTATGTCTTCCTGGAGTAAAGTACTTTTAGCAACTTTTAACGATTCTATAACTTTTTCGCTACATCTCATTTCACTCTGGAAAAATAATAAAAGGGTTTTTCATTTAATATAAATTCTATTTCGTACGTTATAATAACAGTTTTCGACGTTTAAAGTTTGTACTTTTTTTTTGTTATCTTTTTTCGACGTGTAAAAGAAAAACTATCCTTAAGACTTATAAAACTAGAGATATTTTCCTTTTTTATTTACTAACAACCAAACTTTCAATTCAATGCTTACATTCTGTACTTAAAATCAAATCAAAACCAGTCTTAATAGAGCGAAACAGTCGATATGAAAAATTCTTTACATGTTGGTCTTAATACGGATAATTACCGGAATAATCTCAAATAATGAGAATTATATAAGCTTAGCAATCGCATTTTTATTATATAATTCTGTGACTATATTTGTTTATTTTGATAATAACAACAGACAAACAAGTTATAAAATTCAAAAAGCCAAAAATTGTAGCCACATTGTAAATATTATTTTAAATGAATAATTATTTTCTTTGTTTTATTTTTTGTATTATGCTTTAGTGAGGTAGATTTTAAGACAAAAGAATTTAACAATCCAATAATAAATAAACAAGAGAAAGTTTTTTAATTTTATGCTCATCCTTTTAATCTATTTTAACACTTCGTATTAAATTTAGTTCATACAGAAAGATATTTTATATCGGAAACTAATAAAAATCGGAATCGAAATTTAATTAAATTTATCGAATATTTTAATATTGAAATGCCTATTATTTATAGTTTATTAAACTTATGTCTCATTTATATAATGTTTATTTTGGATACAAAATACAAACCAAATGTTATAACAGATGTTAGTTATTTCTGGAACATAACGTCTAATTCGGTTCTTTTGATGTTTTAACGAGTAATTCCATGAAATGTTTATCTATTCCGCAAAAAGAGATCAGATATTAACTTCTTTTTTAAATTTGTCTAATAATTTATTTTGCAAACTAATTAAATATTCTCGGATAAAACATGATTACAAAAATATTGGCTTAGTTTCTTAAAGTTTAGTTAAATAAAAACACAAATTTAAAATCACATAAACAATATTAGCAACTTATAGTTCTACAGAAAACTTAAATATATAAATAATAATGAATCGATTTTTCTGTGTTAAGAATTCTTTATTAACATTTTTATAACATATTTTGGTTTTAACTAATTTTATAGAAAATAGTATGATTATTATTACATAAAGTTGAAATAATTGTGAAAAAGAACGAAAATGCGTCTCATTTAAATTAATTTAATAAATTATAGACTTATTTGGTCATTTAATTAAATATTATTATTTAAAAGCAATAAATATAATTATAAAACTTTAATTAAAACTTAACTAAATTTGTTGTTTTTGTATTCAAAATATATTTATTTAATAAATACAATTGAAGTAAATATCAAAATATTATACAAAGTAAATATCAAAAATGCAAATTGAATATGCAAACTAAATTATCTTACAATGCAAATTTGAAATAGAAATACAATTGAATTAAACGCAAATCTAAACATCCAAAATAAATGCAATTTAAATTGGTAGACTAATTTTGAAATAACACTACCCTAGATAAAAATAACAACATATTTATGATTCAGGGACAAAATCAACCAACAACACTGATTTCTATGAATATGCGTTACTGAGTTGAGTTTGTTGACGATAAATAGAGATTATTTTAAATAATAAGATTAATTATTAGCTGATTTTAATTAATATCGACTGATAATACTATGAATAAACTACTTAGTTTTAGTTAATTCCCAGAACTTCAAAGAGCTAAACCATATTTTCATGTGTATTGTGCTAAAATAAGCCTAAATATTATGTTTATACTTTGGCTACTGTTTGTCAACATGTCATAGTTATTCCTAACTCCGACCTAATTTAAGCCATACTGATACTATTACTATTAACCATAGACTATTTTCTTTTTATTTTTAATAAGAAAAATAATAAAATATCTGGCGTTCGTTTTTTATCAGAGTTTGGCAGATAAATGGATTTGAGGCATTAAGTCGAACTTCTTCGTTGACTTATTGTCTGTTTGTCAAACATTTTGTATGTCTTTCCGTAACAGTCATACTTATTGATCACGAAGTATTTCGCCACACAAATACAACCATAAAATGGAAATTGATTATTCAGTCTAAAAAGTATAGCAAAAAGGTGAATATTAAGCATGAATTGGGAGAGAAATATATATCGATTTGGAGAGAAATATATTATGTTTTGATAGGTCCCAAGTTTTAGTGAATAATTCCATTTTTGAGTTGAATGAACTCGATTTATTATTGTCAGTAATAAAACCCCCAGATTTAGCCGAAATAGAGAGAAATAAACCGAATCAAAGACGAATCAATAAATATTAAGGATTTAAAACTGTTTATTGACAATAATCTATATAAATTAAATAAATTTAATACTTGTGAAAATAATACTAATGAATGAAACAGATTCAGTCAATTTATTACTAGTTCGAGTGTATTCATAGAGTATTTAGCCAAAGATTTTAATCCTATCATTTGCTACAATGACAAACCTATAATCATTTCGCATCAGTTGGACTTTGAATTGAAATGGTCATAGCAGTGACGCACGAGCGGATGGCGCTTGGTTTTGAGCGTGAGCGCCGAGCTTAGATTTTTTTACCGAACGTGAGCTCGAGGGTTGAATGTGGAGTACTGAGCGTAGATTACAATAATTTTAACTAACAAGATTTCTTAATTAAAAATAATACATAACAGAATATTAATTTTTGCATAAAATATGTTGGTTAATTTATTAAAGTTTATGAAAAAGTTTTTATAATTCTTTATTTGAGTTATTATTTTAGTGTTATATTGTTTTGTAAGATTTCATATAAATTTAAACTCGTTTTACTCTAAGCGCTCGAGTTTGTCTAATATGTGAGCCACGAGAGCTCTCAATTTACTGAGCGTGAGGGCGATTTTTCCCCGATGTCGAGCTTGAGCGCCAAGAGTGTGCATCACTGGCCATAAATGCGTTTTATATGCATCCGCAATAAAAAACAAACCAAAACCCCGAATACTGTCGCTCATCGATATAGGAAGGGATTAACTTTCTATCGACTTATGCCTATTTCACCGTAAATGAGTTTTTTAACTCCAATTCTACAATTCAGTGAAATATTACCGGCGAAGATGCTATTATGTAGATAAACAGACATAGCCATATATATATTTATTTTTGGTTAATGTTTTCTATCCCTATTTTTATCTGAAATGCAAACGTGAAGTAGATAATGGATAAGGACTAATGTTCCGCGCACTACAGCATGTAATTCATAATATAAAATAAAAAATCGTCGCACTATCGAACTTCGCCAGATAGTATTACATAAAAAGTACTCTCATATTGTGTGCTCACACCCACACACACATAAGCGAAGAATATTATTCATTAATATTGTAAATGTTAAAAAACCCAAATGAACCTGTTTCGTGATCGTAGATGTGATTGAAATAAAAAAATCTATATATTATAAGTAGAGATGTGATTTTTTTTGGAAAATCCCAAATTTCACCATAACCATAAAATTTATAAATTTCGTCAAAACCACTTATTTTTATATAACCACAAAATACTCAAAATAGGCTTCTTTTTGTTACCAAAAAAAGTATTTTTATCGTGGATGCTAATATGATTTTGTTTTCAATATATTTTTTGGATTTGAAAAACAAATTGTTAATTTACTAATTATATAAATTACTATACTATTTTTCATAATAACTATTATAATTTTATTTATACTTACCACTTTTAAATTTTAAACTTTTAAACTTTAAACTTTAAACTTTAAACTTTAAACTTTAAACTTTAAACTTTTAACTTTTAACTTTAAATTTTAATTAATTTTTAGTATAAAAATGCCAAGTTCTTTCTAAACAATAAAGACATAAAACCAATTTTAAATAAGTTTTATAATTAAATAGGGATTTATTTAATCAAGAAGTTAATCGTTTTAAAGTTAACCAGGTTTAAAAAATATAAATCTTGTTTGGCCAAGTTTAGAATTGTTAAAACCATCAAAAATTAAAAGTTTTTATCGCCAAATATGATGATTGATATTCTCAAAAATTACATCTCCGATTATAAGACATATTAATTGTAACTATTTTCTTGTTTAAATTTGTACATTAGTTCATGAAACTTCATTTAATAAGGTAATTCATAGACATATCGGTATTTGCAATAATCATTACGATAAACTCTTAAGCCCAAGAATAAATAATCTTATTGGATATCACTATAGTATTTTCTATATAGCAAACGCAACAACCGTAGGAATTGTTAAAAGAAACTTGTAAAAGTTAGACTTATGTTAGCCTCTATGTCTACAAAAATTTTCATAACTATTCGCCACTTAAAATCTATTTTCACTAAAACTTGCCAAAATGATATTTTTATTGAATAAGTGACTTATTATTATAATATACGTTTATGTAAGTTCTGTTGCAAGTCAATAAAACAACTCTAAAAATCTCATTTTTGTTAATAAAGTGTCATTTGATATATCATAAACTGAATTTATTGCAATCATTGTTATATAAAATATTCGAGTTTCAACCATAGTTTTGATTCCATTAAATAACATATTGCTGTCAAAACCATTAAATTACTGGTTGCCTGGTTCAAAAAAACTATTTCGCATAAAAAATAAGGCTTTTATTTCCTAAACATTGGTTTAAAAATGATCAATTCTTCGCGTTATACGCACTGAATAATATTCGCTTTTTGTTGAAAAACATTTGGAAAAAACTTTTCCTTTTGAAATTGTCTCGTAAGTGCACAGTAATATTTTTCTATTATGCTATAAAGTTTTTTAAGAAGTCAATAATCTTTTTACGATCAGAATTGATTTACGCATTACGCAAATGAAACTGACAACAACTGAAGCTAGTTTTTATTTATGCTATTTTGATTCGGTAGAGACTGAATCCTAGTCTAGTGAGTGTTCAAAATATTGTGTGTATGTCTGTGCAGATGAAAAAAGCAGCAACAAAAAAAACTAAATATAAATAAAACAAGAACGGCACATTCATAGAGAGCTCACTTTTAATAGGTATGTGCAATCTTATGTCACAAATTTATTGGTTTTTTGAGTCAAGATGGCAAAATGACAAAAAACTTTATCGACATTAGACTGCGGGCACACAGACAGACGGTCAGACGGACGGAGAGTGTCAAAAGCATAAGCTCTGTTTTTATAAAAGTGAGCTAAAAATTTCGGTTTTTAGGTTCAAGTTCACGGAATATATTATTATGTTGTGACACAAGTGCATTGAATATAATGATAACAATCCTTTTACCAATGGTTTTGATTCAGTTATAATGATCGTACTTTTAAAATTGATTAGAGAGTTCTCTTGTAAGATTAGCCAGTTTCAACTGTGAAAATATAATTTTTCTAGTAATTTTCATTGCATTTTTCTCGATTTGAAAGCCAAAAAATTCTTTTTTTAAAAAATATCGCAAACTTTCTTTTCACTTACTCATTCTCTTACTTTTAAATACTTGGCCAGAATGTTCAAATGATAAAAACAAAATTAGCGATAAAAAATGGAGAATTTATGGTTAATTTCTTAAAACTTAAACGGCAATTAATGACATGCAATTTTTGGGAATATCAATAATAACTATTAGCCAATTTTTAATTATCCGAACGCAGTCTGACTAATAATAGCGTATGAGTTATTAAAAGTATAAACTTTATTCACCCCAAACTTAAACCATTCACCCAAAACTTTATTAATATTTTTTGACTAGAAAAGTTTAAAAATTCGATATGACATATGGGTTTTATTGAAATAAAATCTCTATAATTTCCGGTTTTTGAATAGATCTATTAATAACGTAACGGATTTTCGCTTAAATAATTTTTGTCAGAGGTTTGATAGATTAACATATGAATTATAAGAGTATATCGCTAAAAATAAGCGATTTGGCAAGTTTTATAAATCAATATAAATAAATATTTATGAATTAAAAATTATAAAATATTTTTTAAAAACATTTTTACTTAATAGAAAATTGTTGTTCGAAACTCAAGTGCTTTTTGATGTCCCACTATTTATGGCAATAATTTAAAGAATTTTCAACTAAATTATATGAGTTTTTAATACTAGTAAAACTGAATTCAGCTGAATAGTATATAAGGAAACAAAATATTGTCTTTTGCTTTAGATTAAATATATTTTATTCGATATAATTTTGCACAAAAAGTTTTAAGATCGTAATCTGTGAATTATATTGTAGTGCTTGCCGGACTTTTCTAAAAAAAATTAAAACACATCGATTTATAAGCTTATGTGCAATTCATGATGTGTTAGTTTGTTTGAGAATTAATAGTGCCTTCAAATAATTATATCTAGGTTATTATTTTGTAATCCTTGAAATGCCTTTTGGCATTAACTACTACGACTAAGGAACTGAAATTTATTCACATTATTCAGATTCAGAGTATTGAATTTTAAACATAAAAGTTGTATTACTATTCATTTCAAGCCATGGGCTTATTTTACAAATAAACTTTTCAAGTTAACTTTTGTGTA
The DNA here is from genome assembly GCA_034700185.1 of Phthiracarus laevigatus. Lineage (NCBI taxonomy): Eukaryota > Metazoa > Arthropoda > Arachnida > Sarcoptiformes > Phthiracaridae > Phthiracarus > Phthiracarus laevigatus. The sequence continues at coordinate 2,781 of JAQIXJ010001927.1, read as the reverse complement.
TACTGATCTTAAGCGATAATAATAAAGCATAAGACAAACTAGGAAATCTGAAATTATTAATTAAAGTCTTTAACTAGTTTATTATTGAGAAGTTTTGTTTAGGTTTAGTCGAGCAGGAATTGTTAAACTTTATTAAAGTAATTATTTAGTACTTCCAAGTAATTAAAGAAAATAATTGTTTATTTAATCTATTTATCAGTAAATTACTGAAAAAATCAAGCTAATACCTACACATTAGTTTACGCAATAAACTTTCATTTGCATAATCTATATAATTTGCCTTAAAAATAACTTTGATAACTGACTTTTGTAAAGGATTGATACTTTTTATTCTTATCAAAATTTTTATACAATAAATATTAATTAATTAAATGGTTAGAAATAAGTGATTATAAAACCAAGCAAAACCATTTTAATCGATGAAAACGTGTAAGAAGTAATTTTCGATGCAATAAAAATTCAAGAAAGTTTTAATACAGATGTAAAATTAACTTTTCTAAGTTCTATGAAACTTAGGCTTTACGGAAACTTTATATATGGTAAAAAAGTGTCTACAGTGATTAGTGATTTCCAAGCACTAGTTATGTAGGAGGTTAGATTTTTTCGGTTATATTACTGATATTTTTTTATATCAAACTTTTGCGTACACTTTCACGGTTAGGTGGTTTGTTGTTAGTAATTAAGTCGATTTTTTTTAATTTTCGATTCTTGATAATATTTATGTGCTATTTTCTCTATTTAAAATAATTTATTATAAACAGAAATGATCAATTAAGTTCAAAAAAGTTAATTGGCTTGGTACAATTAACTTCGGGTCAGTTTTAACGAAACTATTCTTGTTTATAATAAAGTTACTATATATTCTAAAAGAGGGCATTATTTGCCATAAGGTGATATATCGATTGATATGGTAAAGTTTTATTTATTTGTAAAATCTGTAATTAAATGTGTTCGATTCAATTTTTTGAAACCTTTTACCATACATTTAAAATCTAATTTATTTGTGACTAAGTATGAAACATGTATCTCTTTCATTTAACTATTAAAAGTGTTTATATGAATTAATGTGTGGTGAATAGCTAAATTTTAATTATGATTAAATGCACAAAAAAACAAGAACGACACATTCTTAGAGACTTCAGTTTTTTGTAATTTAATGATTACTTATGCTAAAAATATGAACATTTAAGAATTAATTAATCATAATGCCAAATCCCTTTATTAAAATAAGAATTTGGTATAACTACTTTAATAATATAAACCGGCGAACAAACTTGCAGACAGACAGACATGATCAAATCCATAATCTTGCTTTCTCTCTGAGAAAGTGAGCTAATAAATAGAAAGTTTTCTATTTTTTATAAAGAAATTTATTCATTAAAATTTTATAAACAAAAAAAAAGACAACTTATCCAATCAATTTCTTCTCAAGCGGATAAAATTTTAACATACACAGTTCATTTATTCATTATAAATTAAAAAGTCAACAACAGTATAATTGTGTAGTTATTATTGTTTTATAAAGTTATTAATAATATCAAATTCAAAATTAACAACTTTTACTATAGATTCCAAATAAATTTCTATTGGTATCCTGAAATGTTTAATGCATTTATAGATCTAACAAAATCTCAAAAGTAGAGATGGATTAAATATTAAGTTTTTTTCCGTCCCTACAGAGAGATAGTAATTTTTCCTCTTTTATGTTTTATAATTTCAACATATTTTATAGTCAAAATGAATTTCTTGTATTAAATATTGGCTGGTATTGAGATATACGATTAATAATGCAATGTTATATCATTCATTCCACAACTATTTGTTATCTTAGACTTCTTGAATAAACTGTTCTATTTTATTAAAGTGTTTTCACAACACCGTTCAATATGGAACTTTGAATGCAAAAGATTCGGTACTATTCCCATCTTCTCACTGTATTTAGCTGTACTCTTAAATGCCAATTTATTTCAATCCTTCGTTTTTAAATGAACGATAAAAATTCAAACAGACAGACGATGGAATCAAATCGAGTAATTATGATTCGAACATAGCAAATAACCATTCATTTATATTTATGATTATTTAATTTGTGCACTGCAAAAGGAAAACACATTATTTTATGCTTTTATGAATTTTGATATTACAATTAGGTAATAATTTGGGTGAACATTTTTAATTTTTATTGCATTAGTCATTTTATGAACAAAGTCGAAGAATGAGCTCTCATTTAAAATTGAATTTTTGGATAAGAATAAATGGAAATGTAATTTATAATTAGAATTTTAGGCTCAGCTTTCTGTATGCCCTGTTATGTTTCATCACTTTTTTGACACAATTTGTTAGCATAGCATAGCAATCTAGGTATATTGAAAAATTTATTGTAATAATTTTTATGTGTAATTTACAAAATACTTGAAGAAATCTTATATTTTCATGTAACATTTCGAATTTAATAAAAGAATAATTTTTAATGCCACTTTACATACACTGCATCTGTTAACCACTTTAATTCATCATGAGTTTTACAAAATATACTTTAGTGACGAAAACATGCGATTTTGAACTTTTATTAGTTTTACTTAACATTTAATTTACTGAAATTACGTTTAATTTAATAGTTAGTAAAATCTCGACGATGCATAATTTTCTAAGCTTAATAATAATTATTTTTACCCAACTATTAATTCTGAAGTTATACAAAAACAAGCCATTATTTTAAAATTTCCTTTGTTTTAGTACAAAATCAATAAATGTTAGCTACAATACTTACTCTGTTAGAGT
>JAQIXJ010001926.1:0-17885 GCA_034700185.1 Phthiracarus laevigatus | reverse complement strand
GTCTTATAAAATCTAAATCACGAAGTGATTAATTAACGTTGGAAAACAACTGAATAAAGTAAGCTAACTTTAATATGCAAAATAATTTTTTCAGTAAATCATATTTAAACCATATGTACAAATTATAAAATACTATACATCCGACATAAAAAATTTAAAGTCCGAATAAACGCTTTTCTCCCACGCAAATATTCACTCTATTATAATTACTTTTCAAATTTGGAACAGATTTCCATAATTTCGAAAAGTTTAATTAAATTGGTACGCGTTACCGATAATAGTTATATTAAACTAGATACATTGACATTAAAATAAAGGGTGATTTACTATAATAAACAACTTTTGTATTATTAATATCTGTTTTATTATTTCATTTAAAGTAACTAATGATTGTCTATTAGATTAAAAAGGAATAAGCAGGTTATGCCGAATTCGGCTTTCAGAATGAAATATATTGACAGTAAAATATTAACGCAAATCACTATAATGTTTATTACCTTTTAAATTAGCTAAATAATAAAATGATTAAATAATTATTTAAAATTATTTCATCCAATAAAGAAAAATTTCCCACATCTTAGCTTTATATTGATTTAAAGTTTTAAATAACAAGTTAAAAAATTATTAAAAAACAAATGTCTATTATATTTAAACACACCATAAAAAATTTTAAAATTGCAATTCGTCTAAGTATTCCTTGTTTGATACCGCGAAAATCACGTCATTGACTTTCATGTCATGAAAGTCAATGTTTAAACAAACTAATTTCCTGAGTATTTGATAAAAATAACTAAATTTTTCGATTCTATAAGACAAGTTATATATATTAAATAACCCTTTATATATTAAAAAGTAATTAACTTTATAAAATATGATATATATAAAGATCTGATTAACTTAATTCTAAGTTTATGTAAGTTCTCTATAAATTCACAATTTGGCTTATTTTATAGATAACAAACATTTAGTTTATGGTATTTATTCGCCACACAGAATACTTAACAATGGATATACCATAATGTGAATGTTTGCACACTTTAGTTAATGAGAACTAATGAGTTATGCAATTTACCACATTCCATATATATAATAAGATAATTTATTTATTCTTTCCCATTGTATTGCTAATAACTTCATATACCGTATATACAAAATTCCGAGTAAAACTTTTAATGAAAAAATGTGTGAAATAAAAAAGGAAGTATTGATTCTTCCTGTATTAAAAAAACTCAAAAGTCTCCACAAAATAGTTTTCCTACTATACTGAATATATACACATCAGTTTATATAAAATTCAATTTCTGGTTGATTTGAAAGCATTCAACTAATATTTCTCGTAAGCCACGAGTAAATAAATATATTCGAGTATAAATAGTGAACTTGGATCGCGATTTCAATACTATATGAAAGCGAATAGATTGAGATCGTGAATCATCATTAAATGATAGTGTGACTCTATAATCTAATCGATAAAACTTTCTTCGCTGTAGAAAAGTTTTTTTTTGAATTCAAGTTTAAATTCAAAGTTGAATTGCGGTCATTCCTCTATTATTGTGTCGCTTTTAAGCATGAATATGATGATCCGTTTAGTTATTGTTGCATTATTGTTGGCTGTAACATGCGTTTCCTTAATTAATGCCAAAAGAAGTCATGCATTTGACTTCGGCCCAGAAGCAGAGAGTCTAGTGCTTCAAAAGTCTTCGTCGCTTAGAGAAGAGGAATTTGGTAAAAGACAAATTAGACGTCAACCGAATAAAGGCGCTGTCTATGATGATTTCAGAATAGATGAAAGACATCAAAATCGCAATGAATATAAAGATCAAAATGATTATTATGGGTCTAAGTATGGAAGACGAAGAAACCGTAAATTTAGAAATCGATATTATTATTGATAGTCCCACTGAACCTATATTTATATATTAAACATTATTTTAATAATAATTTTACTTAAATTTAATATCTATTTAATTGTAAAATATGTTAAATTATTGTATGAGTAAATTAGTTGGTAAACTAAAAAATAAAATGTGTATTAAATTTATATATGATATCAAAATTGACTTAATTAGAATTACGTACTTCAATGTTAATGGAAAATTTTAATGATTTCTACATAACTATATAATAACAATTTCCTTAAATTTACATATAAAAATCGGCAAAAGTGAAACATTAAAATAGCATAACCCATAACCCATAGTAGCAATAGCTAACGCCGTGAGCTTAATTACATAATAGAGAAGTGGCGAAATATCATATAAATTACCCATGTTTTTGGCATTAAATAATTCAAATTTTATTCAAGTTAAACTATCTAACAAAAAATACAATTTCATCGTATGACAGTTTCCTCGCAATAGTGTTGCTTCAGGAATTTGAAATTCATGTAACGTTCACCTTTAGCTAACATTTAGCGAAAATGTAGGTTCATTTTAAGGTTTGCCTAAAAACGTACAGATGGACCAAAATTGCGATTTTAATTAAATAAACAAGAATTACCGCACGTATTAATTTGTTTGTTGGCTTTTTATTTACATGTTTTGCTTTAAATACTATAATTATTAATTAATAATTAATTTAAATGTGTCGAGAAAATACTTTGATTTATAAAATATCATTTATAAATTTGTGTAATATTGGATTTGCAATGTCTGTCTCCCGTAAATATGTTTATCATAATTGATGAACTGTACAAAAACACAATTCAAAATCTATTTATAACAATGTTTTAAAAAACCATAAAAATCGATCAAACAACAATTAAAAGTATTATTTGTTTAAAAAATACAATAATATAGTGGGCAATGATAGATACAATATTTTAATAGAAGTTTTCTTCGCATAAATGTGTTTAGCTAATTATCCTTATTTACTTAAAGAATCTCTCTCTCTCTCTCTCTCTCTCAGAATTTTGTGTGAAATGCTTAAAAATGATTAAAATGATTTAATTGTTGATTTGAATTGTTTAAAAACTTTTTATTAGACGTTTCTTATATTTAAACTCACTATGCAATGTTCTCCAACTATATAACTATATACTGGATTTTTAAATATTTATTCTATTTTTATTGATTTAACACCTTAAAATTTTTAGCTAACTTTAACAAAGTCAGCTATTGGATTTGAGAGAGAGAGAGAGAGAGAGAGAGAGAGAGAGAGAGAGAGAGAGAGAGAGAGAGGAGAGAGAGAGAGAGAGAGATCATCTATTTAATTATATAGATTCATTAAACTAATAAACTTATCTATTCACTAAAAAAACATTTGAATCAAAGTGACCACATTATAATGTTCTTTCTAGTTTTAACTTAAAAATAACATTGTTAGCGCGCAAGAAATATGCGTCAGATTCAACAATATATAACGGGTAAATTTTATTCTAAATACAACAATCCAAATCAATTTTTAAGCATATTACACAAACTACAACTATAGTTTCTTTCATTCAAAATTTTTTGGTGGTCTCTATTACGCATTTATGGAATGGCTAGTTGCATTAAAATAGTTCATTATAATGTTCGATTTAGTTTTTGTATAAACTCAAAATTAAGATAAAGACAAGGCTAGCTTTACTAGATTATAATAGTACATATACTATACTATAACAAGAAAGACACATTCAAAGAGAGCTCACTTTTTCATAGATTTACGTATAAGAATGTCACATTTTATATTAGTTTTAAAGCTAAGATGGTAAAATTTCAATTCATTTTATTAAAATAAGAAATAGATCAAATCCCTTTATTAACTAAGACTGCGGAGGTACGGATTCACAGACAGATGGACAGACATGGTCAATTCCATAAGCTCGACTTTTATTTTAAAAAGTGAGCTAAAAAATTAGCGTATCGGTTAAAATTTATTTATTTAATAATTAAAAATTTATTTTTATGTAATTAAAAAATCATTAGTCAGCTATAAAATCCAAATTTTTCAAAGAATCGAAAACAATGGAATATTAATATTATTTGAGAGGAATAGTTTTCAAAATGTTATTCAAAATTATGTATGAAATGTTAGAATTTGCATATTTAAATAATTTAACACAATAGAATTCATTACATGAAAAAATTTTTAAGAAAATCATTTTATAAAAGCATTTTAATGTTTAAATAAAATCAAAAAATATGAATAGTAATTCTGTACAGTACCATACGGCACACGAGACTGCGATCGTTTTTCTAAAACTTGAAACTTTTAACTTTAAACTTGACTAAAAACCTAAGAATTTTATATATACAGTATTTAATAGAAACAACAATAAGAAAAAATTTTGTTTAAATTTATTTCTTAAACTTATTCATTTGCACACTTTTTAGAACATAACTTTTATTTGTTTATTTCAGTTTCATCCAAATTTTAACTAGAAATAAGTTTAAAGAAGTTTGACACAATATGCTCGATTAAAGAATAAATTGAGTAATACTCAAAGAATTGAAATTAACTTTCAATGAAAAATAGTTTGACAACTTATTACACCAAAAAAGTTTAAGTTCAAAATATCAGTAACTTTAATATCGGAATGACATCCGTCGTCATAACTATTTTTCTGACACCAGTCATTTCCTTTCATAAAATGTTTCATTTCGGGTTTAAATGTAGGCGTTTCGCCCATAAAATCATTTATTATGTTTTTCTTATAACGAGAATATTTACTTCTATTTAATGTATTTATTTACCAAGAAAGTTCAAAAACATTGTTTCTCAAGAAAATTGCTATATTTACAGATAAACCGTTATCAGTGCTTTTATTTTTCGAATATATTTCTGTATATATCTTAATTCATGCAATGGCGCACAATATACTGAATTTGTTCATGTTATTTCTAACCATGCAAAAACTGTAACATAGTATGGCAATATAGACTATAGACATGCCACTGTGAGATTGTTGAAACCCAAAACAAAATTTTTAAAACCTCAAATATAAAAATAGTAAAATTTTAAATATATTTGGGTAAATCTAACATTGAATCAGATGAGATTCCAATATCTCTAATTATTTGGTTGAAAATGCAAAAACGTTTTCACGTTCTATGAGTTTTGAAAGGGTGAGGCATAAGTTTAAATAATTTTCTTAAACTTAATTCATTTGCATACTTTTTTTATATCATTACTTTAGTTGTAAATTCCCGATTCGTATATAAAAAGTTTTCGCCAAACTCGTTTAGAGATGAATAAATTAAAAGTTTGTGAGTAAAACACATCCTGTAACGCAAACGCAATCCGATGAAAGAATAAGTTGAGTAATGGTGAAGCTTATCGAAAAAATTAATTGTTACAAAAATATAGTTAGAAGGCTCCAAAAATTTGCCGCAACCCCTAACTTTTTTCCTGAGAACAAACCTGGTGACATTGGAAGACGCAGTGCAATTTAATGTATTTTTAACGTTATTCGTTAACTGTACTTACAATTTTGCATTTAGAATTTGATTGAGAGAGGTAAATGATTGACAAATAAACTTTTTTTGTTACATTGAGTTCGCAACATTCGAGCCACATTGATGTAAAGTTATCATATACAATATATTACCGTTTGACATTTAAGTTATATTGGCAACCAAATTACGCAATTGAGAAAAGTTATCGAATAGAGTATTAGGTTAAATCTTTTATAATCATTTTCTTGATAAAAAATTTCGGAAAAATTTAAATTATTGTTGTTTGTTAGAATAAATCATTCAAACAGTAACCGTTGCCATAATTTAATATTATAAACCACAACCGCTACAAAAACTGTTGATTAAACTAAAATATAAACAAAAAGTCCCACCAATTATTAAAAATTAAATAAACTAAGATTGATTTATTGATTTTAGCATATGAAATTTATTAGAATCTAAGGTAAATCAAAATATATATTTCATTTTTATTAATAAGTAAATTTGCACTTTCATTTGCATTCACAATTGCGCTCATATTCTCAGAAAAATAACTCAACTTTACTTTAACTAAAAGCCCAAACCCTATAAATCAAGTACAGATTAAGAACAGGGATAAAAACGATATAGTTTTATTAATTTTGTTAAATATTAAACAAATAGTATTAAATGCCAATTATTCTCAAAAAGATTTACGATAACATTAATTTTAAATCAATAAATAAACAGACGCTTTAAAAAACTTTTTCAAGCAACGAATTTACACAATTTATAGCGAAAAAACTCGACACTTCCCGAGTCAAAAACAAATTCCTAAAAAAATTGGAGCAATAAAAAAACAGCTTTATAGCTCTCAACAATGGTCTCAAGGCTTTCCCGTGGATTTATTTCTATCTGCTTTCATTTTTCACGAGAGGTTTAGAAAATAGGAAACTAAAAAATAAAACAAATGCCAACATTTAATTTAACATGTTTTTATTTTTTCTTGTAGAAACAAAAAAAAACCCAAAATGATTCATATGTAATGTTCATGTCTTTGCTTGATTTGCGCAATGTATTAATAAAATACATAAAATACATCAATATATTGGACAATAACATTATAAGAAGACTTAATCATTATATAAAGAATACAGAATGGGATTAACGTTCAAAACGAGAGAATACAACAGAAAATAAATTTGACGTTTCGACGGGAAATAAAATAAAAAGAGATAAAAAAACGGATATCCAAAAAACTTAAAACTTAAAAGAGAGAATACGACGATGTCTCATGAATTCTTATAAAGGGATTTTTTCATTGTTAACGCACGATAACAACAAAAAAAGTTGCCGTCAGTTCGAGTCACTTTAGATATAGAAACGATAACGTAAAGGTTAGACGCGCAGAGAAATGCTAACCTATCTACTATTTAATCAACAAAAAAGTAAATACTACGGTATATATGCGCGTCCTGTATAACTTTAAATACAATATCATCAAATTGATAAAACTTGCTTAATTTGACTCGCAAATCGTGAGTTTATTTGGTTGCTCTGGCGTAACATCAGAGTAAAAATGCAATCAACTTCGGTTACATTTGAGGAAATGGCTTCACTTACTTTATTGATTCAAATCCGATTACAAAAATGCATTCAAATAAATTAGAAATAAGTTTAAAAATGAATAATTATTCAGATGATGGTGATAAACACTCGATGTATAGTAATAATTGTAGCTGCGAATCGATGTCACTATAATTCGAGTTTCCAGCGGCGATGGCAGACAGTTTGCTTAAACTAAGAAGAGTCTTCTTTCGCGCCAAATAACGCTCTTCAGACAACGCCAACCTCTTTAAAGTATTACTCGCAGCTTCCAGTTGTCCGCAATGTATTTGATGGATCCAACTGAGCTGTTCGTAGTTTTCCAGAAAATTGGTTAACATAGGCGTGTCCGCCAAAGTGGTCAACATTTTCCCCTGTTTTCCATGCTTAACGTACCAATTAAATAAATATTCGGCAAAGTTTTTGTTGGAATAATCCATTATATAACGCTGCAATCGGTCGACACTATTCAATTGCTCGCAAATCATAATTAAGGCGTCAAAGTCTTCGTATTTCTCAGCCAAAGCCGCCGCTCTATCGAATTGGTTTATTTTGATGAGCGGACGCAAGCATTTGGTACGACACGCTTCAAAGTTTCGTTTAATGATTTCATACCTTTCGCCCGTTTTATTGATCGATTTTAGTTGACACACATACCCATCCAGTATAATATCCGCTAATTCAACAATTTTCTGATAAATCGCTCCTTTCAATTGAATGTCCTCATCGGCAGTGAAAACATTAGGCGATTCGATGCCATAATTGATCAAAAGATCAAACTGTTTCAAAAGAGCGGTTCGAACGCCATTAGTTCCGGTGACTGCGCTCCAAGGAATGTACTCGTTGTTCGATGAACTCAAGCTATCGTAGCAAACCGATTGCATTTGCCGGAAATGACAGACTTCTTGAAAGACTGTGGTTAATATATGACTCACAGACATTATAAACTTTAAAATCTCTTTTCCATTAGTCAGTTCGTTATTGATGCGATCGGTTTCGTGCTCAACCATCGCCCAAATCAACTCATCGATACGAGTGGTTTGACGATAGAACACGTCTTGTGCCGTCAATCCCTGATCCACACAACCGTTTCGATCGTCTAAAACAATTTTGATGGCCGATTCTAAAATCGTATTGTAATCGATATGTAGCTTTCGTAGAGTGAGCGCAGCCATCAATTTCTCTGCGTGTTCACACAATACCAGTTTTGTAGACACTGTCACTCCATTGATAACTAATGACGTTAATCGTTCCCAAATGTTAACTGCTTTTAAAAATTCGATTAGCGATCGATGAACGCGCATTTTCTCTTCGAGTTGGTTCGTCATAACCAATGATGCGGTGATATTTTCGTTGGCATTATTATTAGCAATACTCGATTCGGCCCATCGAGGATCCGAATGGGGTATTTCATCGCATAATTCCACACTTAACGAGACAACTGCTTCGTTAAGATTATTATTTTCGGATACAGCAGGCAATAATGGAAACGCTTCGTTAACTAATAACTGACTGCGTGCCTATAATTTAATTAAATAATGTCTACCTTATCTATCATTGTCTTCATTCGTTACTTATTATCGAAACAATGTTTACTATGCATAAAATAAAATACTTAACATGTTTCGTTGAACGTGATGGGTAATTGAAAGATTACGAAATACATTATATATCTTATTTGATACTATCAAATAAATCCTATCACTCGATAACTTTTTAATATAAATCAAATTTAGCTTACGAAAAATAGTTAGGAGTTATATGCATAATGGATTTTATGAACTAATAGATCAAAGTTCTGCTTAGAAAATAAATGTTACACATTTCTTCCCTTTAGTACAAAATACTGAATAAGTTAATTAATGCCAATTTGATTATATCCAAAAATTGAAAATGAATATTTCGGCCAATTTATATAAAAAATTTCTAAAGTTATCAATTTATCAAAACATTTAGAGTCTATTTAATATGGCACCACATAAATCAATAAAAAGTTTTTACTCTTACAAATAAAACTGAATCGATTAAACAGTGCGTAAAAATTGAACCCATTTTTAAAATTAATGACATTACGATACTTTTATCTACAATTGTTTTAATTTATAATTTATAAATCAACCGAAAAAATGGTTTTCTCTAAAAAGCTGTAACGCAGTGTATGATTTAAAACATTAAGTGGCAATAAAACAGACCGTTTGTGAAAAAGTAATATACGACTCAATTACAGTAAAAGCTAAATTTCAAATCCAAACCCTTATAGCATTAATTAACTTTTATGGTCAAACGCTTTTCTATAGTTATACGCAATTTTATGGTCATCTGAATCAAAACGTTATCAAAATTGTGTTGTATTTGTAAAAATCGCGTTATTTTATTGGTCGTATTGGTTAGCGGTAAAAGAGAAAGTGTGTAATTATAAATATAAGCTTATAACTAACTTGATCTCCTTTTGTGTAGATAATAAATGCTCTTTTGATGGCTGTTCTATCATCAGTGCAATATATTTCATCGTCGCGTCGCGAAACGTCAATTAAATCGCTGATAAAAAAAAGAATATCACTAACTTTGTTACTTTCGATTACACTGTACTACGTATATGTTATGTAATAGTAAGAAAATAGGTTAAATATATCGAAGTTGTCACATGTTTGGACATTTGTCAAATCAAACTTCACTGACCCGCTAAGCGTTCAATTTAAACCGAAATCAGCAAAAACAACGCTTTAGACGAAATAAACAGCACCCAAAAGTATGGTCATTCGCAAACGCATTTGAATGATTTAAAAACTATCTGCTAGACTTGCCTCCTCTCAAAATTATCTCTCATTAGCTTAACATTCTCCATGTCATACAATTGGGTCAATTAAATGGAAATTTTAATCTCGAGTTATAATGCCTAACTTTATACAGTAAAATTTAATAATGTCTGTATCCCACAAATATGGATATCTGTTTAATCGGATTGATATGCTTCGATAGATGAGTCAAAGTTTGAAAAAGTATCGGTTCTGTTAATATTTAAACCTTGTCATCGAACATATATTATGGAAAATGAGTGAATCGGGTACCGATATTTGATGGCTGCCGTCTAATACAAAGTTAGAAATATTCCTACAAATTAAAAGTAATTTTAACCCAATTGACAGCAGGTTTCGCTATGTTTTAATAACATTTAAATCAACAAATTATTAAACAAATGGCGAATAAAGTAGATAAATATCAATATAAAATTAGATTTGAAAAGTCTGAGTTTAAAAAAAGAAGTGAAGTTACAGAACAAACGGTTTGACATGAATGTCAATCTCGTAATTTGGTTTTGTTAGGGTTTACTTCATCAGATATGTAAAGAAATCAATATTCAGGTCATGAATAAGAAAAAAAGTTTTGTCACATAAATCAATAAAAATATATGCCAACTTTAAGACTGCGCGTAAGCGAATATAACTTATTATTATTTTAAATTAGAAATTTATGATAAACGGCATCGAAATTTGACAAATAGTTCTCCACGTAAATAATAAATAGGAAATATTTTTCAAATATCAGCGAATAAATTGAAATTATTAGCTATAATATGTAATTCTTTTATATTCTTATAAATACTTAATATAATGACAAATAAACAATACCTAATGTCTTGCTTATGCGGAATAATCGAAATAAGTGCATCTTTTTGCGTAAACAATAGCGGATATCCATCACAAACACCGGCACCAAGAATGCAGTCGTCTCTGCAGCTGAATTCAATCACATCCACTTCATCGTTGCTCACTTTAAAAAAAATTATGCAAACAAAAAAAATTAAGCTCTATATTCGTAATAAAGTAATTGGGGAAAAGTTGCACTAACATTGAACGCATAATATTCTTAAATTGTCGTAAATATAAACGGCTTGATTGTTAATAGTGGGCGAAAGTAAGTGCAAGCTTAACAGCTGTTCGATATCGTCCTCACTGTAACAGACTGTATGGTTTCGCATCACATTAAACTTAGTGAACGATGTCGATACCAGACACAGGTTCGAATCCAAATTTAATGATCTCTCATCGATGGTCGCAATGGCGTAATAAACTTGGTTGGAAACATCTGCATTAAGTGCCGCAACTAATACCACGATTTCGTCGGCTTTGCGAAGCGCGATATCAATGGTCCAGATTTGCAATTGGTTTGGATGCGTTGTTTCCCTATTCTAATCATCAAACGTGTTCATTAAAAAATGAATCAATAAAAAAATTTCAACTAAACTAAGCTAATATTATAATGAATAAATTAGCATTTAGTTAATACACACCCAAACTTTTTCTAAAAACATCTCCTTAACGGCTCTCTCGAGATCAAAATCTTCCATTAGCTAAACAAAAATAAGGTTTTGCGCATCAGAATAGTTGGCTAATGTTGAAATAATAGTTTTCAAGCACAATACCCGATCTAAATTCTGATCTATTATTTTCCACTTTTGTATGGAATAACTGGATAAAACCCAAATATACTGCTCTGTATCGATCCTATTAGCGTCAATTAAATTAGTTGGCACTACTCTAATCAATTGTTTCGCTTCCGACGATTGGGTTGCGGGCATTGCGCCGAATATAAATGAGCTCACTCTCCGTCCAAAGCCAGTTAGCATTCCTTGCGGTATTTTAAGTATTCTGCACATAATAGCGTTCTGGCCCTCAATATTGTTAACAGTGATGTGAACTAAAGAACTTGTGGTCGTGCCTAAAATGCATCCCAATGGTTGAATGTCGGTGAGCGAAATGCATTCCTGTCCCTGCAAATCAGTGGCAGTGGTTTCGATTGAATGACCCTCGTATGCAATATTGGGCCAAAACCGAATGATGCCTTCGGGAGACACAGCCATTGTTGATGGCACGTGTGACTTATCTTTATTGTAGAAAACGCACACTAGATCTGCCTTATGAGACAGATCGCTGGGCGGTAATTGAAGTTCGTAGCATATACTGTTCGATACGCGATTACCCGATAATTGTTTGTACTTCCATAAAAATAAACGTCTACCGCACACAAGCCATGCCCAACCAAAATCTGATATCTTAACACTCAATGTGCTGTACGAAAATACTATTAGGAAAAATGATTTGTTTTTGTAATAAAACAAAAATTCTTGTCATCTTTAAATTACTAAAGTAATCAATAGTAATAATAAATCGATATTAATATTGTAATTTTGAAGATCGTGTTATTTAAAATACTAGTAAAATGTTGCGGTATTTTTTTGATGTCACAAATATAATTAAAGATATTTTGAAAAAATTTATTTTTCCAGATAAATTAACTCTCAATAATGCATGTGAATGAGATTTTTTTAAAACGCGAATTAAAAACTTCACATCTTAAAACTTTTGTCTAAAATTCGATAAAATGTATGAAACACAATATTGCTTGCAATTGGAAACTTCACTTCTTTTTTTATTGAACTCTTAAAGTGGTATTCCAGCAAATATTTGTTCGCTCGCAACATTTGTTGTTTGAAATATAATTTTCAAATAATAAGATAAATATATGATTTTGGTCACCAAGAGTTGTACAGTATAAAGAATAAAATAAAATAATTTTGAAAATAGTAATTAGAAAACCATGCTTTCCCAGATTTATTAATCAGATAATAGTAAAACTTTTTTGTTCGATAAAATAACAGTTTTAATGAAAATACTTGTCCAGAAATTAGAATTAAATGTCAAATTATAATAATTTAAATATTTAATGGAAAAATCATGCTTAAGTCAGAATTGACATCACTAATACTGCAGAATTAGCGATTTGGTTGAGAAAACTCAATCCATTAGCATCTTTTATCGGAAATCCATTGACGAGTGAGTAAAAAGATTTTATTGAACGCATCTTAAAAACGGAGAGTCGAGTGTTTCGTTTCGTTGAGAGCAGGCATTAATTTCAAACCAAACACTAGCGTTAGCGTAACGCGTGTTGATTGATATAAAATTCTCGATCGAGAAATTCAAGCGTCGAAATTTGATCGTTTAGCAAATGAAAATAAATTAGGAATTAGCGTAAACTTAACATAATCTAACTGTATTAATGTACTATAGTACACAAATAAGTCAAGAGCTTGATTGAAGTGGAAACAGATGCATATCAGGTTTAAATTTGCGGTTTAAGAGCGTTGGCGATTCCATTGAAGCGTAGCAACGTTTTCGTAATCAAAGTAAAAATTAAAGATAGTGGAATAAAATGAAAACTACCCGTAACTGGAATCATTACAACTATTTTTGAATCAATTACGCAATTATAATTTATAATGCGTCAAATGGATTTCTTAACTTATTATATTGAATCGATTTTTGAAGTGTGAACCACAAAGTTTGCCTATCATGAAACAAATTGGGGGTCAAAATGCTGCACAACAGCTGATTGGGCAAAATAACTAATAGGGTGGAAACTAGAAATTTTTAACATGAAATGTACTGCGATTTATTTTAAAATTAAATCAATAGTTTCGAAATTAATAATTGATTTTCTAAAAATGAAATTAGTTCTCAGCATAAACTTATAATTTCATAAAGGTTATCGTATTTATGCGAAGTATATTGAGTTGAATGGATACTAAATTTTAAAATTCTATTCAATTATAATTTTTTTCATTAGAGTTAGTTTGGAGTCGGATAGAAAAATTGATTGTGGAATGGGATTTAATAAACGATAAGTCATTTTATGTTTAAAAATGATTTACATATTTTTTAGTTCAAAACTTTATAAACAATTTCAGTGTATTTAATTTTAATATTCTATTAGTGGTTGCAAATATTTAATTTATTCTACTCCACTACACAACCGCACTCAAGAATTGTCCTACCATTCAATTACCGGTGAATAATTTTTTTCATTCTATTACAATACTATTACCGAAGCTCATCTCCAATTCACATTACCATACCATTGGTAATGACACTAAATTTTCTATCACTATTTTCTATGTCTAGTCAGACAATAGAGTTTCGTTTTCTAAATTTATCAATGGCTTGAAATTTATTAAATATCAGAATATATTTTAGTACACTTTGAATAGACAAAGTCGCGCTTATGGAATTGATCCGTCCGTAAGCAATTCTAAATTAGTAAAAAGAGGTTTCACCGATTTCTTATATTAAAAAATGGCAAAAAATTTGGCTAAAATTATAGGCTTTTCATGAAATAATTTGCTATATTAATAATTTCCTAATCAAATTTCTTATATTAATAAAGGGATGGCAAAAATAGGTTTGAATATCAGAGTGACTATTACACAAATACATTCTGTTTTTTGTGGCATTAGCAGCAATTTGTGTTTTATAGTGTTTTAGGGTATAAAATATGGAATGATGTTATCATGTCTTTAAGGTCAAACTATGGTCTATTTTTTAATTTTTCTCCATTAGAGCGTCAAAAAAGTGAAGTTATTTAAATTAAAACAAATTCCAGCATAAAAGAATTCCAAACTCATATCTTATCAGAATTTTTATAAAATAAAGTGTCCCAAACTTAGATTGCATAACTAAAATAGAACATAAAAATTTATTAACATTAATTTAGTCAAACTTTATCCATTTTATGAAAATCATTACATAGAAAGTGAGTTTATGGGTTTGACCCTTTCTATCGTTTGTGTGTTTCCAGTTTTTGACATAATAAAGGGATTTGTCATGCGTTTAAAAACCAATATATTTGACACAAACATGCATTAACCAAAGAAAAAGTGAGTTCTATATGAAATTGTTTCGATTGATTTACGCTAAAATCCTAAAATAATTTCTTATTGATTTGCAATTTAATTTCTAAAGTTTATGGCACATAATTGTAGTTTTTTGGAAATTGCGGCTAATAATGGCATAGCATATTAGAATAATGCCATTCGCGAAATATTAGCTAAGGTTCGGAATAACCATTGTATTTTGTGCAATAAGCGGTTTTTGGCCAAATGTAATATATTAGGTACTATATAATAACAAAGATTGTCTAAAATAAAAATTGATTTTCCAACACAACTTCATTCAAATTTTAAATACTGGAACTAAACTTAATACTTAAAAGCACATTATAAATCAATTTTAAAAATGCAAATTCCATTACTTATATACAGAAATATGAATTTGTTAATCTAAATTAACATAAATGGTATTCAAATATAATGCTTACTGAAGTTAACGGAGAAAACAGATAATTTTAATTGCAAATATTTTTTCACACTACACATGCCTAACCATTCGATTAAATAATGAAATATATATATTATTTTATTGATATCGAGAAGTGATATGAGTAGCGTAATGATTAGGGAAGTGAAAATCGTTAATTAAACAGTAGTGTTATTATTTCTATTAAAAACTAGTTTTAAACCCCGAATTAAACAAATTTAAGTATAGAATTAAACAAAACAAAACGATTTTTGATATTTTAAACTATTTTTCATTTTTTAAAACGAAATTTAATACTCGGTACTTTATATGCTAATTAATTTGAAAAATTATTTTAAAAAATTCAGATTCGATTTCTATCATTCAGACAATGCTATTTTAGTAGAAAATACTAGGCATGAATTTTGTCCTTAAGTTTCTGTTAATGTGAAAATATCTTTTTCTAAATAAAAAGCATGTTTTAGGACAGCGGTTTTCAAACTTTTTCTTTACGAGACCCAAAACTTTGGAAAAAAATTCTTCTGCGACCCAAAATTTTATTTATTTTTTTAAAAATTTATGAGAATTATATGCTTGCATTTTAGCACATAATTTATCAATATTGTGAGCAATATTTGACGGCGCTAATCCCAAATCATTTTCAATATTAATTTTGGTCTGTATTTCGATTATAAATTAGTATGAGTATGCTAGGTATCAATCGCTAGTATCTATATATCATAAAAGGTATATTTTTCAATCGTAAACTTTATGCTGCGACCCATCTCTAATGCTAATTAAAAAAAGGCTGAGACCCTAATTTTTAATTCTACGGCACTGTTTAGGGTCGCGACCCATAGTTTGGAAACCTCTGTTTTAGGATAATAGAAAACGTACCACAGAAGACAACACAAAGTATTATAATATTGTGTATTATAATTAGGGTTTAGAAAATCGTTAATTATCGATTTGCTTAAACCATTCCAAAACATATTGGTAACTATACTAAAGTTGTTTTTTAACTTAAATAATTCAAAAAATGTTAATTTCAAAGATTCTAACGGTTTGAAAAATAACTAACTAATTTTATTAATTTCTAACGAATTCAATTTTTGTTAAATTTATTAAAATTGTCGGTAAAATCCGAAAAGTTGTCGATTAAATCCGATAAGTTTTAAGTGAGGTCTTATTTTTCTGTATTTCATGGAAAAATATTTATTAAAAAAATTTTCAAAAAATTCTAAGCCACAAAGCTCGAAATATTGCCATTTTAATCCGATGAGTTTTTGAAGGACCTGCACTTTTTTAAAATTTTTGGAGTCAAATCAATAAATTTTTTCTAACGATTTGATCAATTTTTTCTAACTATTAATAAACTATTTTGCACCGTTTTTTCTGACAATTTTATTGTTATTATCAAAAATTTAACACAATGTTTATTATATTAAACTAAAGAAGTTTCTAAACTACGCATTCAATGTTTGAAATCGGTTTAACATTTGAAACTTTTCTTAAAACCACAACAATTCATGTCATAATTTCATACTTTAATCTATATTAATTTTAAAGACTAATAAAAGGCTTTTATTACTAAATATAGAGAAAACGGGAACTTTTTTAGAATTTAGTGTATATCAGGGATTCACTAATTTGGCAAAACTGGGAATAATAGGGAAAATAAAACAACTTTTAATTAATAAGTTATAATTATTAGAAGATAACATACTAATCTCCAGGTTATAAGATCAAAGAAAAAACACGGGATTTACCAGGAAAATCCTTACACTACATATGAGAACTATTAAAATCAAAATTTAAAATGTATGCATAAGTTAATCATATTTTACATCAAAAATAGAAAAACATAAATGTATATTATTTTATTATTTTAAAATAAGTAAAGCTAATAACGCTACACAAACCCAAAAATAGATTTTTTGTAATGTAAAATATGATCATAACTTATGCATACATTTCAAACTTTGATTTTAAGTTCACTCATGTTTGTCAATATCACAAAATTAAAGAAAATTTTACTACAAATTTAATTATTAAGAAAGAAAAAGGGAAATCTTAACAAAAAACAAGATCGATACGGTCATAATATCTGACTTTGTAAAATTAAGTTCAGTTATTATATGGTCGCTCGCTCTCTCCGTTTGCTCGCTACCATTAGTTTATATTATTTTTCATAAAATTGAATTTTTACATAAAACAAGCCAATAATCAATTCTATTTTTAAAATTATATTCTATAATTAATATGAAAACGGAATCTCCCGTTCTCTGATTTTTGACTATTTTTACCTGATTTTTATCATTTTTGTTTCAAATTGTTTCTATAAAACGAAATATCCCGTTCAGATGTTAACCAATTTTGTCTATTTTTTATATTTTTAAGACTGTTTTCATATAAAAACGGGAGATCCCGTTCCCAATGTTAGCCTAATTTTGGTAATTTTTGCCTTATTTTTCCAACTTTTATCTATATTTTGCCTATTATTACCCAATTTTGTGGCCTTTTTTGACAATTTTTATGCCTGTTTTGCCAATTTTTTGGCCTAATTTACATGGAAATCCCTTAATTAGAATAAGAAATCGCTTAAAATCCATTTATTAGAATAAGATTTCGTTTAAAATCCCTTAATTAGAATAAGATATCACTTAAAATCCCTTAATTAGAATAAGAAAATGGTAAAATACCTTTATTAAACTAAAGATTAAAATCCCTTAATTAGAATAAGAAAATGGTAAAATCCCTTTATTAAAGTAAAGATTAAAATCCCTTAATTAGA
>JAQIXJ010001925.1:0-17896 GCA_034700185.1 Phthiracarus laevigatus | reverse complement strand
ATGTTTTCTAGATGGCAATAAGTAGTATTTTTCGCAATTTACTCACAAATAGTAAATTGCGCCGCAATTTTCTCACGAAATTTGCGACGCAAATTGCTTTGTGCAATCCTGGCACTTACTCATTGGTTTTAATGTGACGTTCATAAAATTGTTTATATCAAACAGTTATTTATTACAGGTTTTTTCACACCGCCAATAAATTCATTAAATGTTGAGAATGTTATAAAAATTGTTTCTTCTATTACTGTTAAAATAGAATTTAAACAAATTAAAAAAATATTTAACATACTCCTTTAAGTAAATGTTAGTTTATCCAAGTTCGATTATCAAATGTAATTTTAAATTAATATTATAAAATCATATAACAATCACCGCAGAACGCATAAATGAGTTATGCAATTGTAGTTTTACCAAATTGAAGTGTTCTGTTGTCTTATTATAACTTTAAAACATTTCAGATTATTTAGTTTTAGTTTTCTTAATTCATCCACGAAGTCACCAAATTTAGTTACAACTATTGTTCTAACAATTATGTCTCGGAACACGTGTTAGACATTAAAGTTTATTTGTGATCGATTATAATATATTTTATCAAATTATTTAATCAGTCGATATTAACAAAATGCAAATATCAAAGATTTTTTAATAAATAGAATCAGCAACAAACTCCTATTTTACACGACGAAAAGCAGCTCTATTTAGATTTTTTGATAATAGATCGTCAACTATTTTATGACTTGCATTATCGTCCGATTTGTTAATTAGTTTTGGAATACTATTTTGATAGTTATTTTAAAAGGATTGTTATTATTTCCTCTAGTTTGTTGAATTTCCAGAAATTATTAATTTTAATACTTGTTTATTCTTCACTCGTAAAATCTATTAAAATCGGAAAATGTTGTAAAATATTTTGATATTCAATGTTCTTTTAATGTTTAAAGAGGAAAAAATAATTGAAAATTTCTAAGAATGTAGCGCTTTTTGGCGAACATTTAAAAAAAATTTATCTTAATTAAGGTACATTGATATCATATTTTGCCATTAAAAACTAAACAAAACGTATAAAGATTGCAAGTCCTCTCGAAGAGTAAATTTGTAGTTTATTAATAATCTTAAACACATTACATTTCTTGATAAGTTTTGTTGTTAAATATTGGAATTTATGGATCTCACTTTCTTTTAATTTTTTTCAAATAAAAATCATTTCTTAATGGAGCTCATATTATAAATAAAATTGGTTCATTCAGAAAACGCGTACTGATCGCAAGATGGCTTCTGTTGAAAACGAAGTGGCATTTTCCTCTCGAGCTACATGTGACACCAAATCATATGCCTCCCCAAACACTCTGCACACCACTTCTAGCCAATAACGATCCAATTGTCTAAATTAACTGTTTATTTAACAAGAGAATTAAAATCCGTGAATTACCCTCATTTATTGATAACTAGATATCTGTTTTTTGGAAGCCAAGTTAAGGAATTACAATAAAAATATCTTTGATGTTCTTTATGATGAACTAAATTCGTGAATTAATTAGTATTTATTTACATTTGCTTTTATACAACAGCTAAGCTAAACAAATGCGGCGCTAGTATACACCCATGCCATTGGTCAGACTAATCCCAGACATCACGTGATTTTTACGCATATCTGTTACAAAAAAACTTAAACATTTAGTAGTCTCCATCGATATTTTCAGTGTTTTAATCAGAGATGAATTTGGCGCGAGTTGTTTCCGCCACTGAGAACTCATTTAAATACTTCATAGACTGATAAATGAGTACGCGACTGCGTTTATGCGCTCACTGTCAGCGCACTATCCAAGCATAAAACAGTGCTTTACAAACTCGTACCGAATCAATCGCTGGTTTTAATGCATACATTATTTTATCATTCCCAAAATTACGCGAGTGAGAACCGGTACTTTATACATAATGCACTACGAATTGCTTAATGCGCGTTAAGATAAAATTATGAGTGTGGACGCGCATAACGCAATTCGTAGTTTATTATGTATAAAGTACCGGTTCTCACTCGCGTAATTTTGGGAATGATAAAATAATGTATGTTTTAATGTCTACAATACACTAGTAAATTATTATGTGCTGCATATTTGCATATTCGTAGTACTGTAAACCGCGTAATCACATGCGTCGTTATACTATGTTTTGTAACTGAATTTAAATAACAAATTAAAACAATCAATTCGGTAAGACTTATTTGCTATAAAATTTATGTTAGTAAAGAAATTTTGAAGTAACTGATGTCATAATGACATCGATTGTTTAAGTTTTTAATTAAGTGGTTATTTGATTTGGAGTATATCCGATATCATGGATTTAAAATATTATTTACTGGTAAAATCTCAATACCGTTAATTGCTTGAATAATCTTATTTTTAGCTTGCAATTGCTCGTAAAAACAAATTTTTATGAGTTTATTTTTATTATAAAAATTATATTATGCTTATGAGTTAACTTAAAAATATGAAGAATGGGTCATAAAATTCATGATAATTTGATTAAATACATTTGACAAAATATATAAGAATACTAAAAAATACAAATTAAATTTTTCATTGTTTCTAATGGTTTAACACTCAAATTTAATTAAGTTCAATAACTCAAAATAAAATATGAGAAAATGTTTTCATGAAATATTTTTTTAAAAATTGGTTGTTACTGCTTTTTTTATAGTGACCGGTGAAGAGCTCTAGTTATAGCT
The DNA here is from genome assembly GCA_034700185.1 of Phthiracarus laevigatus. Classification (NCBI taxonomy): domain Eukaryota; kingdom Metazoa; phylum Arthropoda; class Arachnida; order Sarcoptiformes; family Phthiracaridae; genus Phthiracarus; species Phthiracarus laevigatus. The sequence continues at coordinate 15,171 of JAQIXJ010001925.1, read as the reverse complement.
CAAACATTTAATTAAACTAAATGCACACTGAGTTAAAAATTTATTAGCTTTTAGTTTTTTCGAATATGAGTAAAAAATAAAAGTGTAATTAAAATCTGTAATAAAATCAATAATTTTATACACACTAATGACAGTGTACAGGTTGTACATGTTAATGACTTCAATTTTATCACTTTTTCAAATTATATACTAAAGTGTATTAATTTTATGGATTAATTAATTTTAATATTGGAAATTAAATTTTAAAACTGTGAAATATGATAAAATTTTTAATATAAACTGTAAATAGATATTATAAAACCATTAAGACATTTCTAATGAGAAATTTTAAGAGCGAGTAAATAATAAATATTTATAATTTTTTTCTACAGTATTTCATTAAAAATTCTAAAATTTAATTTAGTTTACTATATAAACTTATATAATCACTCTGTTCAAGACTGATGAGTGAGTCATAATTGCTAATGACATGCAATATAAATTTACATTATTAGATTCACGAAAGTTGCTTTGGATTAATTGTTATAATCTTTTGCATAATTTAATTCTAGATCATATGGTGATTCAGATGGGGTTATTTTCATTTTCAGAAATTTTTTTAATGGTTAGAGTAAATTTGCGTGGTTAACATATTAATAGTTTTTGGCGATCTATTGAAATATATTTACATACTGTCGCCGATAAAACTTAAATTTTATTAATATTGTAATAAGTAAAACGCCCCAACAATACTGTAGGGATACAACACACAATTTTTACCATGCATACAAGAGCTGCTGTATGAGCTTTAATTAGATTTTCAGTTCGCAAACACGGTTTTTTGGATCGTTATTTTCGCCATATGCGTGTAATTACTCCATAATATTGTTTAAAAATTCAATGTATTCTAATTTTAGCTCATTTTGAATCAATAAAATTAATTAATTACTTTATAAGAGTATATAATGCGTTAAAACAATTAAAACCATCGTAAACTGCTTTTCATGCATTATCGAATAATCTAATTGTAAAAGAATAAAAAATATAAAAATTTTTATGATTATGATTACAAAAATTATTTGTAACTCTTTATTTATATAAACGTTGAAAACATTAATAAGTTTACAGTAAAATGAAAGTATTGCCCATCAGTCAATCGAGTATGAATGTGAATCGTAATTTACCGGATTATTTGATCATTGAAAGCGCTGGAACTCATTTTTATAGAATTGGTTTTTCACTGTATCCATACGGAACTAAGCGAAGATTTCGATTATGCAATCCAACGTTGATTTTCACGGCAACATGTATTTCGATGATACGATGTTTAATATCATTAAGCCTGTCCAACGATAACACTCGAGCATTCATAATAATTGGTGATTTTGCATATTTTTTGAAAATCCGGATGCACTACACAATTGGTGGATTAATTGCTGTACTCAACATCATAATTCCGCAATACATTCACTGGAATAACTACTATACTGGAGTAAAACCATGCGATCAAAAACTATTCGATATGATGCGCGGTTTTATTACACCCAAAAGTATTGGTCTCACCGATTCTCAAGATATTATTCAATTGCTTATTAGAACGAAGAAGATGTTTAAGATATTTGAGTTCAGTTTTATCCGTTTAATAATGCCTATTATATGGTTTTTTATGTCATTTATAATTGTATGGCTAAACTGCTCTGTTATCGATACATTTATGTTCGCACTTCCATGGAGTGTACTTCTCTGTCTCGTTGTCTACTATTTCGAAAATTCAATTTTATCGCAGTCCATCTATTTCTACGTTACGTGTTATTATGTAAAACTAAAGTTAAAACGAATTAACTTTTACTTAAAATTAGTTTCGAGAAGTAAATTAGTTATACAGAATCATAGCATTAAGAATGTAATGATTGAATTGACTACAATATACGCCGAAATTCATTATTCTAACCAAACTTATTGGTCGAAAATTTTATTCTGGTTCTATGTTTTATTTTCGGCGTTCATTTGCGTATTTCTTTTCCCAGTTATTTACGCTAAAGATCTCAATTTTCTGGCGAGAATTGGGTTTATTGTGACCATAATTAATTTTATAATAATTTTAGTCTATTTACTAAAGTTTGCGTCATCAATATATTCCGAAGTAAATAAATCGTATCAATTACTTAATTCAGCGTTTTTGTTAAGAAAAAAATTTACTGTAGAAAACAGCGTCAAGGTATGTATAATTATTTCAAGAAAAATAGAGATTTATTCTTTAATTATAAATTGAATATTCAAATTTTTACTTCATTTTAGTTGCTATCATTAATTGAAAAAATTGGTAAAAAGAAAAGTGGATTTTATTGCTGGAAACTATATATAATTAATTTTTTCAAGTTTTATGAGGCAAGTGTAGTCTAATTACAATTATCTTAATTCGAATTACAAACTAATTTACTTAATTTGTTTGATTATCTATTTATTTTTATAATTACAGTGAAACTAAGTTGTTAACAGTAAATTATGCATATATTTCAGCAAATAATTTACATTCACACGCATATGACTATTTTAATGTTCAATTTCTTTCTTTTGAGACAGATATTGGTGATAATAGTTTTATTGTTTATCAAATCAATTAAATTCCAACAAAAAATTTTATAACATCAAAAAACAATTATAGCGTCAAAAAATAAATTTCTACAGAAATATTAACGGTTCAAATTTGTAAAGATTATTTTGAAGAGACATCACTGGATTGATGATACAAAGATCTAATAAATTAAGATTATTAAAACATAGTGTTAATAGCATATAAATTAATTTTTAAAGATATAAATAAAAAGAGACACTCGAAAGCTCCAAAAAATGAACTTATTGTTAACTGACTTAAAAAGTTGTTAATAAAAAAGCATTTTAACAGTTTTGTGGTAAACCGTGTAAATAAACTATTCATTAATCTAATTTTTCTAATAAACTAGCCCTAATTTTATATTTAAGCTGAAATTGTCATTGAAAGTGTCCAAATATCATTAATGTTGTTAATTGAATACAGATTTAAACATGAACGACACATTTATAGAGCTCACTTTTTGTTAGGTTAATAATAGAGCAGACATTGGCTAACTATGGTCTAAACTTTAAAAGTTTTGTCCGCTACTGTGAGTTTCTGCTAATAGAAAGAGTAACAATATTTATATTTTTAAGTATGTGGACGTCGCTAATTCAATTCGCAATTCTTCACTAGACCCGTTGTTATTCGAGAAATTATTTAATATTTTAATTATAACTTAATTTTCATATATTATTGCTATTTAACTATTCTTGGTTTATTGTTAGTAGTTTCATTTTTGAAACGGCGGTAGAGATAAATAGTGCGAATAATAATATCGCACACATTCCATTTTATCTATTACTTCATTTGCCACCAATGTTATCATTATTAGTCTCTAATTTAAATTTAAAGGGCTGTGTTTTAGATTTACTTTATTTAAAAATACTGGATTTAGACTCCCAAATGGCCCTCGATTTGTATAGCCTGACTCTTTTCGTTGGTTAGTAAGAGTTTGAGCTTAAACAAACGGTTTGGGTGTCGGCTTGGGTTAAATATGAAGGAATTTTTTCCCAACATGTTTTACCATGAAACCAAAGTTTTTAATCTATTAGCTAGTAGCTAATTCGGGTCTAAGATTTTTAACAATTTAGGAGACTAATCTGATTCAAATGAATTTTGTTGTTAACGCAAAGCTAAGATATACAAACTTATGATAGCAAATATTTAGGTTGCATTAACGTCATTCAATTAAGTAACAAGCTTATACCGGTATAATCCATATATTGTAAAATTGAGATTTATTCTGGAAGGCAATCAATAGCACAAAAATATAGTGTAAAAATTATTAGAAATGTTTAGAAACTAAAAAATAAAAGTTTTCTCATAAAGTTTAGGTGCTTTTACATTAGAAATATAGTTTTTATTATTCCGAAGAGAAAAATTACGTATGCAAACGAAGTTAATTTTTTTTCTATATTAATCCAAGTGAACCGCAGTGAAATTATTTTTCAATATATTTATTTAAAATTTTAGAAAAAATAAAACGATGAGCAATGTTTCAATTTCAGATGAGGTCATATTTAATTAAGAGTGCAATGTAAATCGAAAGAACTGCAGGTATTGCTATCCCAAAACCACAAAAAGTTTTCAAAAAAAACTAAAACTACCCTAATATCGCAACGATAGCTCGCGGGCTATATAATGAAAAAGTGATTTTTATCAAAAAAATTATTGGTGCGGGCTATGTAAGGAGTGCGGGTTATACATAAAATTTTTTTCTAAAATTATTTTATTCCATTAGCATATTTATTAAAATTCTTAAATTTCTTCGTATCTTTTATGGGTACACAATTCAACTTTTTTGGTCATACTTTATGTATGAGTGTACAAGAAATTAAATTTGTTTTTGTCTAACTTGTTGGGTGCGGGCTAACGTTGGGAAATTAGAGTACACTGATAGACATCGTTAAATCCACATGCTTGAATGTGTCTTATCAAAATGAGCTAAAAATACTAATTTATTATCATACAGCCTTAAACTGGTTTTAATGCTATTTTCAAGTCAGTTGTAAATTTTTGTAAACAAGCTTAAGAAATTTTATTAATTATTGGAAGTCAGTTATAAATTGCTAAAATCTTATAATTATAGTTTTTTGGTCATTTAAAATATCTATATTTGGTATAATAATTAATTTTTTTGCGATTCTTAAAATTTCTTCTAAACACGCAAAGTAGCGACTGTTTATTTTTTGTATTTACTCGAAATTAATCAAAAATCTAGTATAATCTTGTCGCTAAAATTTAATGAGTATCTTTATTATCGTAACATCATTAAATAAGTTTTACCAGTAATATTGAGTAAATAATAAATTACAGTGTTATTTGTGTGGTCCTTTAGAGCAACCAAATACAAGGTGTTTTCCCAAAGAAAAAGAGGTTTAGATACTTAAATTAAATTTTAAATAATTTAATAATCATTTTGGTATAATACATAAATAAATTTAATTCTTAATAATAATAAAGATTTATTTGTGTGAATTAAGTTTTAGGTGATAATAAAAATTGAAAAATTAGCTTTAAGAATTAGTTGAACAACATAGAATCAATTAATTAATTTTGTCCAGATTAATTTTTTTATTGCATAGTTCTTAAAAATTTTATGGCATATTGATCGAGATGTGTGTGCCTGTCTGGATGTCTGTATGCCTGGCTTTCTGTCCCCTTTGCTAATTATTAAAAAGTTTGATGAACTTAAATTGTGTAACTAAATTCTTATTCAATATGACATTATGTGTGTTTCCACTCTTGTTTATATTGTCCGAATGTGTGGTATTTCCTCACAAAAACACTAATGATTTAAATGTTTTATTTTATAGTATTTATTTTTTAGAATTAATTGTTTAAAGAGGTCTATGGGACTGTTTGTTTTCACTATAATATTTTACATTAGGCTTATCATAAAAATTGTTGCTATTATCGTAAGTTTATGTTGTTTTTTATTATCAATTTCAATTTTCAATGTAAGAATTTTCATCACATTCCCAACAGTATTAAATTGTTCATTTTTCAAAACAAGTGTTACATAATTTTTAAAATAATTTATCATTAGAGCAACAAAATTATTTCTACATTATTTCCTAAATAAGAAGTGTATCATATAATTGCTAAATAAGCACAAATTAAAAAGAATTTAGAGTTGTTTTACTTTGTTTTTATAATTTTACTATTTATTTATTATATCCCAAAAAATATGTTTTTTGTAACTTATGCCAAAGTTTTTTCTCTGATCTAGAAATCATGGTTAAAATCAGATGCACTCCTAAATTTTTGTAAGACCACAGTTGTGTTTTCAGAAAAGTCAGAAATATTTTATCAAAAAATAATTTTTTACAGTTATTTTGATAATGTTTCGAACCCTATTTTGAAAGTCAATTTATGCTTATTTTTTGGATCTCAAATTATCACAATTACCTGCAAAACTGCAAAGTTTTCTGAATTTCTTCAAATCACGCTATGCTCACACATCACAATGATATTTATAGAAATAATCTAATTTACAGAGACTGTTCAGAATTTGTCATTCAAAAATCGATAAATATGTTGAAATAGCCAACTATAAAAGTGGATTTTTATCCTTTATAGAATCAAACAAAATAATATTGAAAACCTTATAGGATCTCCGAAAAACAGATAAAAATGTAATCAAATAATTTTTAAAAAATATTAAAATATCAAATTAATCTAAGTATAATTTTACAGTATCGAAACTTTGTCAAATGACAATCAATGTAAACCAAAGATTCGTCGATATTCAGTAAAAAATCGTAAGAAATAAAATAACTACTCGGATGTAAGTAAAATTTTCTTTTTTTAAATACACATTACTCGAATTAGTAAATATTTAAATGGTTTTGGTATTCGCTATCTAAGATCCAAGTTTAGATAAATGTATATCAACGTAGATAAACCATTGCCTCTGAGATTTGCCATAATATCAGCTGGATATCATTTTTATCAAATTGGTTATTCTCTGTATCGATTCGAAAATAAACGTCGATATAGATTATGTAATCCGGCGCTAATTTTTATAAACACCTATATTGTTATTATTAGAAGTTTTATTTCCCTAAATCTAAAAGATGAAAACAGGAATGCTTTCATAATCATTGGCGATTTTTCTTACTTTTTAAATATTAGACAGCATTACACTTTAGGCGCTTTATTTGCTTTGCATGTCATAATAATCCCGCAAATAATTAATTGGATTAATTACTATAATGGGATAAAACCAAGCAATCAGAATTTATTCGATATGATGCGAGGCTTAATTTCACCGAAAAGTATTGGTCTCACGGATATAGGCGATATCACGAAACTATTAACTAAAACCAAGTTTTTATTTAAAATCTTTCACTTTAAACCAACCCGCTTAGCTATACCAATATTTTGGTGCGTAATTTCGTTCTTAGCTGTGGCATTAAATTGCACTGTTATCGAAGCATTTATGTTCGCACTTCCCTGGAGTATTCTTCTGGGACTAGTCGTCTACTATTTCGAAAACTTGCTCGTTTCTCATATCATTTATTTCTATATTGTATGCTATTATTTGAAACTAAAACTAATTAGAATAAATTCATATTTGAAACTGCATTCGGAGAAAAAATTACTGATACTGAATTGTAAAATAAAAAGTATTATGACAGAATTGAATTCAGTTTACACCGAAATCCATGAGTCAAATTTGAGTTATTGGTCGAAAATTTTATTTTGGTTTTACGTGCTGTTCGCAGCATTCATTTGCGTTTTTCTGTACCCCGTTATATATTCGGACAATATTAGCTCAGTCACCCGAATTTTATTTGTGGCCACCATAATGAATTTTCTCATCATTTTAGTTTATTTATTAAACATCGCTTCGTCGATATACTACGAAGTAAACCAATCATACAAATATCTATACGCGCTAACGTTGTTTAAAAATAGATTTTACATCACAAAAGAAAATCGCATTAAGGTATTGAATTAGTTTTATTAATGTCGAAATTTTAATCGGATTTTTGTATTATAAAAATTAAAATAATTTTGTGGATAGTTATTATCATTAATAGAAAAGATTGGTAATAAGAAAATTGGATTCTTTTGTTGGACACTTTATATTATCAATTACTTTAAATTTTATGAGGTTTGTAATCGGTTTTTAAAGGTTATGAATCATAAAATGTCACAAATTACTTGATGTTAGTCATAAAGTTTTTGGATTTTATTTGGTCTCTTATGTTAAGTACGGTAATTCAAACGTGCACTAAGGTTCCAATTTTCAAATTTTTATAAATTAAAAAGTCATGTTTTAACTCACTTTTCGAAAAAGTTTACAATCTATGCTCAATTAACTGACTTCGCAAAAGTAATTATTAGAAAATAAAGATTACCTTATTTCTAAAATATTATCACTTTTTTCAAGATATTGGTAATAATTATTCACTCGTTCCTGTCTTATTGCTTATTATACAATTAGTCATTGATGGAAAACTATTCCTGTCTATAATTATCTACTGTTTCACGATAAAATTGATGAACGATATACGGCAACTTTGTTGAAATAAAATTTCTGTAAAATTTTCTGTATTATATAAGAATATTAATAATAAACATTGTAAAAACTAATTTAAAAATCATATTATAAGTTAGTTTTAAAAGTTTATTTTCACTCAAATTTATGAATGAGGCAAAACTAACATTGAAAATTATAAGCTAGATTTATCTTTCAAAAGCCAAACTGATAATGTGAAATAAAATTATATATTGCAGTATAATTATTTTTATAGCTTAGTAAGACGTAAATATGTTTGAAACAATGTTGAATTAAAATGTTGATCTGATAAAAAATATACATTTATTACTAATGATAATGAATTTTTTTATGATGAATAATATTAAGTCGACATAAACTTTCAAAACTTATATTTTCATAATTGGTTATAAAGCTTTTATAATTTTTTATTGATATCTGTTTTCATTTGATATTTTTGAGATATTAATATTTTGGATTTCAAAACTGGTAAATCATATACATTGCAATAAATATTTTAACAACTTTTTGCTTTAATTGAAACGTGGATTTTATTATATAATTAGTAATTATATAATAAGATAGCAAATGCTACTTTTAAGCTTTAATATTAATTACAGTATACCCTGAACTTTAATATATAATACGCAGGCAATCTAAATAAGATTACGCGGGCAATGCATGAGATGTGGACCTTCTATGGTTAAAAAAAATAAAATTTAAATAATTTTTTTACTTCAGTATTCAATAAAACGCATTTAAATATTATATAGTTCAAAATAATCATCAGAATCTGTTATTAAAGCTTGAATAAATATTAGAATTTGTGTTTTAATTTCAAAAAAGATCAAAAAATCTATTTTATCTATAAAAACGATCTATTTGTAGTTTTTGCCAGCTCAAGTGTTTGCCTTTCCCAAAAACTTTCTAAGCGCGGATCATCTAGGAATTTAACTTTTCATTAAAATTAGTTACAAATTTTTGAGTGCGACTAAAATACATGAGTGCGGAGTGCGGATTATCTAAGAGAATTCAGGGTTATTATAAATAAACTAGATTTATTTGTTGTGACTTATGATTTAAACAATGTTTCAACACTTAATAAAACGTTTTAATTACCTTACGTGGTTAGAATAATTTTAACTGTTCTTAATTATACATAGACTTGATAAAATATTGCAATGGTTAAACTGCGTAATTCAATCTATGATTATTGTTTTATTACATTTAAAAAAACTATAAAAGAAATAGGAATAAAAAAATCTAATAATATTAATTAGTATTATTCAGAAAATGAATAATTTTGCGTTAACAAGTTGTATAATTCTATATTCTTTTGCATTTGGCGATGATTGCTATAATATACTTCCAGGTTTTACATTTTTAATTCAAATACAGTACAAATCAATAATATATTTCATTTTAAGGTCTACAGCGCGTAACTCATGGCATAGATATTACTACTTTAGATTTGTATCCCGAAGATATATTTCATCAAAATGGGTTTAAAAGACCGATTTTCAACTTCACGTGTAACAATTCTAAAACATGGAAACCATCGAACCCTATCGATACTAGAGGTTCATTCCAAATGCCTGATCAGTTTGAAATGATTTCCACTTACCCTACCGGTGGTTTGAATCAAAAAACATATATATTTAATTCATTCAGCGACTATAAAAGTTCAATGAGCGCCAGCGTGGATGTCGACGTTTTTTTCGGGTTATTTTCTGCGAGCGGATCGTATCAAAAAGCCCAGGAAAATATATTGAACATTTCGAATTCAATGACTAAAGTAAAGTTATGAATTGATTTTTATAATTTGTTAAAATTGATCCAAATTTTCAATTGCAAATATAGGTGGTTGCAAAAGCTGCCGATTACAGAGTAGATTTTAAACATTATTTAGAACTCGAAACAAATAATGTTTTTTCGCAGTTAGTTGAAGAACTGCCCGCCACTTACAGGGAAAGTCCTCATAGTTATAATGAAATAATACGCACATTTGGAACACATTACTTCGAAATGGCCTATTTTGGTGGTATTCTACAATTGCAAGCTGATATGCATTCCAGTTATTCGTATAGATTTTCAGAACAACAAATCAAAGCGAATGCTGAAGCAACGTTTTTTGATTTTATTAAATTGAACGGTGGGTTTAATAGCGAATCCACTTCAATAGATGAGAGTTTTAAACAATCAAGTCTATCCACGTCATCGTTTTTCGGTGGTAACGCCAACTTAATGAAAGCGGTCGGTTTGCCATTATGGTGGGACACCGTTACGTTTGATCCATATCTAACAGGAGGTAAATTGTCTCCCATTTATAAATTAATTAATGGACGGAAAAGTGTCGAACTGGGAATAGCTACTGAAATTTATGGAATTAAAGCCCATTTACAAGATTTAATTAATATTCTACGATTAATTAAGAAGGAAAAGGGTGATAGTGGTTGTTTTTATTTCTATTGTGCCACTTATATATTGCTTATCGATCAGGAATTAAGTCAAGTATTTCCGAATATAACCCGTGTAGAGTCCTATACTGATGATGTGAACAACGTTTTGGCCACTGTAACCATATCCGCCCAAAGAGATTATTTGGAATCAATCAAATATAATGTTATCGATGCAATAAAAATGAAAAAATCATCAGAAAATAATCACGAAGAATCCAATCAAAATGAAAACGTAAATATAGACAACTATTTGACGGAAATTGAAAGTTTTTTTAGACTGATTTCCGGCTTATTTATCGATATTAAAAACAATATTCGAGTTGTGTTCAAGATTTCGAAACGCAATACCAGTAATAGTAATCTAAATAACATACCTGATATAAGACACCTCATTATTAATAATGTAAAGGATAAACAGTTTACGGTAATTGTTAATCAGAAAATTGATGAGATAAGACAGTTTTGTGTTTCAGTTAATAGCTATCTCCTAAAATAGTTTTAAGTAAGCAATTAAAACGTTCCCTAACTTATATGATTGTTATCTTTAGTGGTTAATAAAGACTTATTGTAATTAAACTTTATTATAATCATGATCTAAAAATTAATTAATAAAAGAGCTTATCATTTTCAAAACAGCTTCCATAATTTCAAGTCAAAATATTTTTTAAGATGGGTTTTTTAATTACCGTATAATAAAATAAAATGACAGATACTATAGTTTTATTGATAATTAAGGCAATCAAATTTCAACTTAAGAAAATATGACATCAAAACAATACTAGTGAATGACAAACATTTTTCACTACAGCACTGATACAACGAAATAATTCTCGGATAAAAATTTACAAAGTATATTATTCATATATAAATTTGTTTTTTTGTTACATTATATTATGAAAATTTTTCAATCATTGATCAATTTGTGTTAAATGTGTAACATGCATACACGTACTTTAAATGCTTATAATGAACTTAAACGTACAATAAACCAGACTGACCTAAATTGTCTGGAGATAAACCTACTACTCTAATAATTGAACGTGTTTTGGTTAAATTTGACAAAAATTGTTCATCAAAACCGATGAGTTTTTGTAACAAACAAAATTTCGAAGAATTCACGCTCAAATTTGACGAGTGTGAGAGCTGGCGTGGTTTAGGCTTTTCCTTGAGAAAAGTTCAAATTTAATAAAAAATTTTCTGTCCGAAGAAAAAACTCTCTCTTAGATTCGATGTGTTTACCCAATAATCTCAAATTTTGAAAATTTAAGAAATGAAACCCATAGACCGCCATAATCTGGAAACTATGCATTAAGCCAACTTTCTATTAAACTCGTTTCACTTAAGCTAAAATTTCCAAAATGTCACAAATAAATAATGTTAATAACTTTAAAATAATCCCTGCAAAAAATAAACGCATATCTAATAAATTTTAGTTAATTCATTAAGAGACTGATTTAATAGCGATTGTGCAGTGGTCAGCGACAAATTAGCGACGACATTATTGTCGTCACCGGGTATCGCATTAATATCTCCCATGGAATTCAACAAAGTAAACGCAACAGCCATTGAAATATTGCCGAACACATCAGCGAGCGCTGACGTGATTGGTATCGACGAGTTATCGGGATTCAATCCGATTTTCCACGAAAACAGCACGCAATTATAGCCCAGATATAATAATAGCGCTATTTGTACGAATACGGCGATCATATAAGCGATAGTGAATGGAGCGGTAAATTGGAAATTGTTTTGCCAAAACCGGATTATTATTAAATATAAAAAGTGGACGGGAAGTGCAATCGCCAACAGTAGCCTTAACATAGACGCGTGATCTGAAAATTAGTGATTATATTTCACTTTAATATTGATTTAATACTTGAAATCAAATGGAAATCGAAAGCGAACTATACTTACCACTTCCAAAAAACGCGTGCAATGGTGACACACATGCTTTTGGATTACTCTTTGGCAGCTGTTTGGGCGCACATGTCTGGTGCAGATATGTCGACAAACGACTCGACTGTATTCCATCCAAATTACTACCGATTCCTAAATATAATTTAATAAATGGTAGATCCAAATAGTTATACTTAGTGACAATAATACCAACCATTCACTAATGGCTGAAATGTGGACATCACGTCGTATTTGGAGAATGCGTTCTCCATTACTGCTCCACCCGGTTGTTCAATGATAACCGCTCCTAATATTGGTAACCAACCCGTTAATATAACGGCACGCGTATAAATAATTTTACGCGCAACTATTGCCATAATAGGCGCATATATCCCAATCAAAACTACAAGCGATGTTATCGGCAACATAACGCTCTTATGCGACTTCTGGTATAAGAAGTTGCTCACATTTGCCAATAGGGTTATGGTGATCACATCACCCATCGATGCAGCTATAGGTGTAGTTACATTATCTACAATATACGTAATTTATAATTTATTAACACTAAGCTTATGTTTGTTATTCTCTACTATGTTTTATACGGCAGATCAAATAATGTCACCTAAAATAAGGCTATAGTAAAAAAATCAAATAATATGAATAGTAAAATTTTAATTAATTTAAAAACTCAAAAATTAAAAAATTTCTCTACAATAAGTTGTTTATTTTAAAAGTTAGCAGTTACCTTCCTTTTTTAACTACAGCTACTGTATAGCCGTTGTTACCTTCAAAATTTTATATAAACTTATCATTTGATAGTTTAATCTTTAGTCAGTTTTATTTTGTATGTAATATTAAATATTTATCATGGGTTTTAATTATTGTTATAACTAAATTGTAATATTTTTAAAATCTTACCAGGATTAATATTGAATTTTCTGCATAATAACACAACAATACTAATTAATGTCGAAAGTAATGTGTTTATAATAATACTGCTTATAACCGCACTTGAGCTCAGAATTAACATGTGATTAACAGAAATATCGTGTCTTCCTTCGCCAGTTATCAGCGACATTACAAGCGATGCCAGCGATGCAAACAAACCTACAGTTGCCGCTTGACACTGGACAACAGCGATATTTCCCATAAGCATTCGCTTCATTTGCGACCTAACGTCCAATGTTCCTAAATTAGCATGTGTTGACAGGCGTGACGCCAATGTTGTTTCAATATTACCTGTTGGTTTTTAAAATTAAAAAATCTTTACCAATAACTTACAGAAAATAAACTGTACCCGTAAGTCCCATGAAAGCGGGCATCATTATCATCAATTGCGGTATGTCATCGAATGCGGGCCAATGTTGAACATCGTTAAGCACAATACCTGCGCCAACACTTCCGATGCCAGCGATTAAGAACGGTATTAACATTTGCCATAATGTAGACCACGCTGATTCGATCCGTATTTCTTCGCTATCAGCCAATTCAAGATCGTTTGAAGAATAATCGATGTTTTTTTCACTTTTATTTAAATTACATTTATCATTGTTATTTAACTCTTTTACTTTATTATTAATATTTTCATTATCTTTAACGACAATTAGCTCAACATTGACGGTGATATTGTCGAAACTTTTTCTTGGTTTGCCAGGGCTCAGCGTCCCCTTGTTTTTTATGTCTTTGTCAGCATCATTAGTAAAACTAGAACTTTTTCTTAATATCTGTGGGTTAGACTCCACATCATATTCCAAACTTTCGCATTTTAAAGATAAATTCTGTTTCATGTTGCATAAGTTAAACTGCTTGTAACAATCTATTGTGTTAAATGTGGAGAATACCAACGTAACTATGATTTTAAAATTATTTGTTTATCTAATTTTATGCCGGAATATGTTTTCAATAACCTTCAATGTTTTCCATTTAAAGGTCAAATTTATTTTAATCTAATTCTTTCTTGAATTATTTTATCACTCTGCACTTAGCTTGAATTATCTTAGCTTATTATTTAATGATATATCGGAATGATAGAATATATTTTAATTATTTGGCATATAAATAATTTTAGCTATACATAACAAATTATTTTTGTGATAATTAACCGAATGTGAGAGCAATTTATTGAAGAGCAATAAGATAAGTGTCACGTTAAGTCTACAATAACATATTTGGTTTATGCTTAAATAAAGATTAAGCATTTTGATTTGATACCTACATTTGAAAGTTTAATGATTGGAAATAGTGTGTCCCAGAGTTTGGAATTAGTGTCGACAACTTTTTTGAATGCTGACCAAAGTTATGAAAGTTCAAAATTTTCTTGGTAAAATTTATTACTAGAAGTCTAGAGGTGAACTATTCAAGAAATATTTTTATTGGACATAGTTAGAACTAATACAATAAAATATATGTACGAAACATACTAATATAAACATTTTGATACCCATTTAATGTTCTGAAAAAAATCCTAAATTTTACTGGTAACTCCTGAAAATCTCAAATGTTCTTGATTTCTTTTCTAAATAAAGCATTAGAATTCCATTCCAAAACAATTTTTTGCCTCTTTTATTATTCACAAGGGGAAAAAATTTCTCGAGTTGTAAAGTTATTGTCAGGAATCGGATTTTTATGGTGTCTTAGGGTATTAATTATGGTATAGTATTATGGTGTCTTCAAAGGCAAATTATGGTGTCGATTATGGTGTTTGTTTTAGCATTTATTCAAAAACCAAAAGA
>JAQIXJ010001924.1:0-17899 GCA_034700185.1 Phthiracarus laevigatus | reverse complement strand
AAGTGAGCTAAAAAAATATAATCAATATAAAATTTTTTATATCTTATTATAAGATTGATTTAGCTCTAAACTTGTTTTTTCAATTAAAACTTATCAATTAATTTTTTTATCCTATTTAATTTTAAACAAACTTAGTGGAAGTTTAATTGAACTATAATTAAATATATAATCATTGGAAATTTCAAGCGGAATCAGAAAAATTTATTAAATGAAATAAAATTTTTACACAGAATACAACAGAGCCCGATATTACAACCATAATTATAACAGGAAATGATTCAATCATAACAACAATTGAACCGAATGTGACGCGAAGAACCGCTGCTCTAGAATATACCACAAACGTGATTAAAAAATCGGCAGAATATCCTTATCCATCTCAAACAGCGGAAGAAAGAAGACGTGCAGCAATTAATTTAAAGTTCGGATTTCGGTTAACGCCTCCGCGGTATTCTGTAGATAAAATTTTATCGATTTTTAAAACACCTCATATGGTTTACAATAGCGGTAATTTTAATAAAAAGTATTGATATTTCGTGAAAAAGTTAAGTTTTCTTTTCTTAGAATGGAATGGAAGCAGAGCTAGAAAGTGGTCAAAAGTTTTTCCAACCACAACAACAACAACACACAAATCTGCCGAGATATCCATTGAACCGAAGCCAGTTTTTGTAATTAAAAAGTTATTAAACGTGACAACTATTCTGAATCAAAACGGCGATAAAACTGAACCAGTGCCTGAAATGTTACCCATTGCCAGTGAGCTGAGAGTTGAAAGCAAACATTTTTTGTCGAATCCATTTATATACCAGTCGAGACAAACACCGACTTTAAGGCCGAATATTGTGACCACTAGTATGAACAATACAGGCTTTTTAGCGGTTGATAATCGAAAGGAAAATTGGTCTAACTTTTTAAAATTAAGAAGAGATCGGTTTTTGAACAATTTTAACCAAAATAATAATAATAATAATAATAAACTGATTGATAACAATAACAATACGAGAATGGATTTGGTAATTAATAAATTTGAGAAACGAACCGACGATACGACAGCGATGGATATAGCAAATTATATAAACGCAAATAAACAAATATTTAATTACGATAATAAAACGAACTATAATAACCAGAAGATAAACAATACTGAATTTTTAACCGAATCCACGATCGTAAGCCAAGATCTTAGAAATAATCATGACAACAACAATAGAGATATAGACATTGAACCGCAATTCAGCGATCTTTACGACAGAAAAATACCCGTTTACTATGAAGAGTATTCAAATCCAGGTAACTTTAATACGATTAGTCAAATACATTTAATTTAATAATTAATTTAACTTAAACACAGGTCAAGTATTGCTACCTGAACCACAATTATACCTTAGCTCACACCATACCGCACCACAAGACAATAATGCGGATCACCTTTATATATCACCAGAGGAGTTATACGCACACGAAAATATAACTCCTGATCCGAAAATATTGCCGAATCCGGATTTGTTTAAACACGAATTAAGCAAACCGAAACCTACGCCCAAATTTTCTTTGAGGCCTATCGATCCGCAGTATTATCAAAAATTGAAAGACTCGAAAGACCCGGCAACGTTGCCTAATAAAATGATGGCAATGCAAGAATTGATCAGTGCACTAACATCGGTTAAGAAATCGATCAATAAGCTAAACCCGATCGGCAAACACATGGCCGATATGTATAAAAGTTTTGTGAGCAAAGTAAAAGCGGGTATAATGTCCAAGAAAGGTATACTTGTAGCGAAATCGAAAATTTTCCAATATATTTAATTCTAATATATATTCTACAACATAAGGTCCTTATGCTTATCATTATCCACCAGGCGATTATGACCAACAATACGACGGAGAAGAGGTCGAGCATAGATCTTCTGCCAGCGAAATAAATGCCACATTTGTTGAACCGCCCGACAATTACACGGCAAATAGTAATTCGACGTTTAGTGATAATTTTAACGACCACAACAATGATTATGTTAAGAAAAGTTTTGGCTACAGAGTCACTATCTATAAATCGCCGGATAGTTGTAAGAGGTTTTTAATAACTATATTTGTTTAGTTTTTAATGCCGAAATTAATTGTGCATTTAAGTTAATCCAAACGTAACGGAAGAATTGATAACAGAAGATGAAGAGGAGAGCGATAATGATTACGAAGACTTGGCGAGCGATGCGAGCGACGAATCACCAGTTATTGACACCAAAAGCAAATTACTTTCGAAACAAACGCACGATAAAGACATTGTGGGTGAAAAGCACGGCAATGTGAAAGGAATGGGGAAAATACTTGACCACAATAAGAATAAACTAGAAAAGGATAGGGCGTCGAAAGCGAGAGAACAAAAAAGCGCATTAAAATTGAATAAAGTGGATACGCATAAACGAAGAGCCAGTAATGAACGAGCGCTGAAGGAGAGAACAACAATCGAGTTTTTTGAGAGAGGTTATCAATCAGTCTAAGTTTTTTCTTACTTTGTTTTACATTATGTTTTTAGACTTCTAAGTTTTAATTAAGGGACAGGCTTCTGTGCACAGTTCGGTAGTTTTTATAAATATCAGCATTTTCTTCATTTTTTTCTAAATGAGATAGAATTAGCGTATTATTGAAAAGCTAATTATCTAAAAGTTTATGCTTAACTTAAAAAATTATAGTAGAGTTAAATATAATATATGGCATACTATTAATTTAAGTAAACGTTGTGTAAAAAAATTAATTAGCGATTATATTTTTTAGAGACGAAAATTTTAGGACTAAAAATTGAGTAAATTCGGTAATGGACGAGGAGAATGTTAAATTTTTAACGTGGGTTTTTGAATTTTTCCATCAAAAAATTACTTCCGAAAGGTTTTTAGTGTTGAAACTATCCATAAACTTTACTGACACTTCTTATTAATAAGAAATTAATTTAGATATACAAAACTTTTAAAAACAATATTTCCTTAAAGGTCAGATTATTAGATTTTATTTGATATGCATTTTATAAATAATTATTTGATTTTTATATTAAAAAACTCGAGTAAAGGTGTTCTGGTTTATTTATTGCATAGATTTTAGTTGTAATTTTTCGTAAAAAATAAAGATTTTCCTAAATTTCTCATCTATTAATTTTAGCAAATGTAAAAAATTGCAAAAAAAATGCAAATTATACTTTATAAATAACGATATTAATTAAAAAATATATCATTTTTATTAACGATTAGAGCAAATAACTGATACACACAATCACCACAATAATGAGCTGTTCGGCAAAGATATACAGGCGCTCGGAACTGATTACAATAATTCGGTTAAGATTTCACAACCGAATGGTGCCGTAAGCGACACATACGTTTTCAAAGATAACGAAAATAAAACAGAAGAAACAAGCGATAAAAATTATCGAAGCGAGCCATCAAACCAACAAAAATTTACCATCCAATTTCCAGGTATATTTAGAAAATGCTTTTAATATTAATACTAAATTCTAATTTGTTGATTATGACAGGCGCTAAAAGCGCAGAGAAAGATAATGCGCATAAGTTAAAGGGATGGCGTGAGAGGGGATACAAGATCATCACCGAAACTGAGTTCGTGGATCGCGGCAATAAACTGGACACCGGCTTCAAGAAACAAGAAAAAGGAAATGTGGCGCACATTAAGGAACACAACGCGAAAGATTTGACTCGTGGAGAGCGCGCTAAATACTACAAAAATGTTAAAGAGCTGAACAAAAGTTTTGACACACAGTTCGGGAATCGCGTCAAGCAAAATGGTATTCAATTATTTTTTAAAGAATTTTTTATATTATGATTAATACCAATCATTAAAAATTTATTTATGGAACAACAAAACTCAAGATTTTAAAGGTTATAATAAAGAGGAAGAACTGCCCAAACACTCAGCGATGCAGTCATCGCCACGTGACAAATACGCGAAAATAAGCATTGTATCGCACGACGTGAACAAGAATACGGCACCGTATGGCTATCGCTTATCATCCATCACTTCAGAACAGTATCCATACCCAAGCACTGATAGTGATGTAGAATTCGTAGAAAATACCGATAACGAAGTTCCCGCAGACTCCGCATCCTATCAGCTGACTCCAGCTGTGCCCACGAGCAGTGACATCGCGTATTCAGCGGAACCAACCGCTGACAATGCATTATCTTTGAAAACAACATCGGCTTACAAGCCAACGTATAATCTTGTAGTTCCTAATCCAACATCGAGTAGTAGTGAGCTGTCGTCGGAATCGATTTCTCGCGAACCGGAATTAACGTCAAATTACTATTACAACGGTAATACGAACGAACACGATTCTCGTAACGAAGATCCCACCGCTATATACGATGGCAATAAAGATAATGATTACTACGATTCCGGCGATTCTAATTTGTTTCGTACTGAAAATAATGATAACAAAGTAATTGCCAACGAAGGCAATAATTTCGATAGTGATGCGCATTTAGATAACAGTAACGATCAGAGCAGCGAACCAATCACTTATCACAAGCAAATCGATCATAGTTTCTATAAAACAAATGGCGATAAACGGGATGATCGTCGCAATAATCATGATGTGACTAATTATACGCTATCGAACCCGAATCAGTTGAATGACGCGAGTAATTACGAAAATGTTGATAATAAGCCGGAAAATAATTACCGTCATTATGATTCCGGTAACGATGACCAGCCAACTCATGCAATTGATCCGACTTATACTTCGGATAGCAATGAAAGCTATAATCCTAATAATAATAATAATAATTACAATTATAATAAGTATGATAAATATTATTCAGTGTCGCGATACCTGAATGAACAAAACCCGCAATTTTTTAACGACACAAGTATTATGGATGCGGTTAAGCCCACCGAATATATAGTGAAACCAAGTTACTATTACCGAAATCAATACAACGATAGTTACGGCACAATAAATAATAATCGCGATATTTCAACACAGAAACACGTTTCTTCAGTCGACAGCCATCTATTAAATGAACAGCAATTGACAACAATTCCGTATTACGATTATACGGCATTATTCAATAAAAATAGCTATTATCCCAGCGAATTCTACCACAAACCTGAACCAACGATCGCGTCAGCAAAAGAAAAAACGGAATCGCCATATATAGAGAGCCCGTTCTCCTATAATAATGATTTACAGAATATACAGAATATCTACAACGAAGCGATTCATCTACAAGAAGCTCCCAATTTATCGACACACGGTTTTACTTCAATGGCCACAACTAATGGAAACCCCATTATGCCTGCGAACGCAAACTACTTGAACGCTCCCGTTATTAAAGCCGCATCCACTTTTAACGTGGATTTAGGAAGTAATCGAAATAATAGAGACGTATGTATTGTTGTTTTATTAAAACAAAAAAAAATTAAAACAATAAATAATAGGCTCTGTTTTTTTATCGTACAAACTTTTATTGAAATAGAAACATAATTGAATGGTTAGCTCAATAGTAACTCTTATCAATCAAATAACCCAGCATTTCATCGCCCTATTCGTTGTTCGCTGAATTTAATTATTACGCTGACTTTTTTATGCGTAACGCCTAAAGTAAAATAAATGATTAATTAAGCGTATTATGAACCCATTGTGAACTTTAACATATATATTTTAACTATAGATATATTTATATTTAATATACAGTATATGAAATATACGTGAAATAATATATACATACAAATCGATCTTATCTTTTTAGCTTAATATCAGCAACAAAAAGACGCGCATAAAACTGAGATACAAGAATAGAAATAAGAATAATGGGCTTTCACCAAATTATCGGTTAACGCCCGCAAGTCCTTTAACGATTCCGCCATTAATATCAGGCAACGAAAATATGTATTTATCTGCGAACATTCCTCAACACTTTATCCACCCCTACGCGTCCCAATCACCAGTACATTATGACATAAGGATACCATTTTCGTTGTCCTCATCGCAGACTACTACCGCACGAATACCATTATTCATGCAGACAAATTCACCAACATTTCTCTATGGTCATCAAGCCATACCGTTTAGCTCGAGCGATGCGCGACCAGTGGCTGTACTGCATCCGAATAAAGTAATTTTGTTTTTTTTTCGTTCGCATATAAGTTTTTACTAAAAGAAAAGTATTTTTTTTGCGAACAGTTTGTTAGTATAACGACACCAGCGATGCTAAAAAGTAGGGCTCATCATCTGTCGGGTAATATGTGGACAAATAGCATCAATCCATTATTTCGAAAGTTAAGTCCAGTTCGTTGGCGATTAAGTGCGGATAGCATTCGTAATCCTATTAACAGTATCGGTTTCAGCAAAAAACATTTAGTGCCATCAACTCTTAATAAGAGGATTAAAGATAATTAAGGATAGAATGGTTAATACCGATAGTAATAAGAATGATAAGCAAGATAAAAGCAATTTGAAAAGTTTAATTTCTTTTCGATAACAGTATTATTTAAATTTGTCATTAATTTAATTCAAGCGAAAAAAAATAATATTATAACGCATATAGTTTTTTATATAACCTTATTTATAATCAATTATTTTTACTAAAGGCGATACCTATTAATAAACTCTAGTACTTGTTGTGCTGGGCTGTATGGGGCAATGCAAGCACTATAATATTAGATTTGGTCAGCTTGTATTTATGTTTCACTGTATTCAATGTAATGGAATTTATTGTTTGTTTTTAAATTGTCATCTCTAACTACTATTTAATAATAATAAAAAAAGATATTTTTTAAAAGTTTTTTGACGATATTATTCCAATATTATTGTACATCGATATTATTTTTAAATTTTTAACGTAGTTTTTTGAATTTTTCCATCAGGCGCTAAAAGCGCAGAGAAAGATAATGCGCTTAAGTTAAAGGGATGGCGTGAGAGGGGATACAAGATCATCACCGAAACTGAGTTCGTGGATCGCGGCAATAAACTGGACACCGGCTTCAAGAAACAAGAAAAAGGAAATGTGGCGCACATTAAGGAACACAACGCGAAAGATTTGACTCGTGGAGAGCGCGCTAAATACTACAAAAATGTTAAAGAGCTGAACAAAAGTTTTGACACACAGTTCGGGAATCGCGTCAAGCAAAATGGTATTTAAATAGTTTTTAAAGAGTTTTTTATACTATGATTAATACCAATCATTTAAAATTTATTTATGGAACAACAAAATTCAAGATTTTAAAGGTTATAATAAAGAGGAAGAACTGCCCAAACACTGACACTGTGTGAGCGCTGCAGTTATTTCAAAGTGACAATTACGCGAAAATAAGCATAGTATCGCACGACGTGAATACTGTAAGAACACGGCACCGTATGGCTATCGGTTATTATCGATCCATTTAGAACTGTATGCAAACCCAGTGAAGAAAAGACTAGATTCAAATTAAATAATTGGGATCATAATGGTGTTAGACGCTGTCCTTTCCGTCCAGTCGTCTAGCTTTAGGCTCTGTTAACTTATTTAAAATTTTAGAAAAAATATTATTATACATTTTAATGATTAATAAAATTAATAAAATATTTATTAAATAAAAACACTCGTATTATTTCAATCAACTGTTTTATTGAATGCTACAAATATAACTAAAAAATGTCAAACTTGGAACTGAGGTTACAAAATACTACGCTGCCCTCTTCAACGAATATTCTATTTCAGAGCAAAGAACTGATTAGTAAAATATGTATAATCTCGGAAAACTAAATTTTTATCAAAATAATCTTAAAGCAATGGAAAGAGCAAGCGAGCAATACTAACTAAATTTAAAAGCAAAAGTCTGACTGTATTTGACTTCGAATCATCAAAAAAACCAATCTAAACTCGACCCAACCATATCCAGGCCCGAGTTTGATAAAAGCTCGTCAAACTAAAATCTTGATAGCCAGACGGCTCGAAACAATAAAGTCATTATCGCAATTAAAATATTTATATATCATCATTATTATATCGTATAAAATAACATGCCTTTATTGTTAGTAATAGAAAATATTTTACTGGTAATGTATGTTAAATATATAAATTTGGGCTTAACAGTTTCGAAACAGAAACCCAGACACGATTTTTTCAACTTAAGACCCGAACCACCTAAGACACTTATCATGGGGCACGCGCGGTTCTGAAAAATCAGGCTCCCTATTCGTATCTTTCTTATTTTAGTTTTATTAATATTTACTATAAATAGTTTTATTTATCTATTATTCGTATATTTTTTAGGCTGTTTGTAAATATAGGTTTTTTGAAAAATTACATATCTCAGAGATTTTGAATGTCCGATAAAAATCGCAGTGATTTGGAGTGAAAATTAGTGCTTCGCGGCAAACAGCAAATTGGGCACAACCCTATTTGATTAACTTTTTTTGTAGTGTAGTATTGCGTGCTAAAGTGCATACAAAAAGTAACTTTAATCATGCACAGGTAACAAAAATTTAATGCTCAGATAAAAGCAACAGTAATTATAAATAATCATAATTATGTCATCAAACTATTAGTGCAATAAAATTTTTAGCGTCTTTTCTGACTCAATACAATATATTAAACAAAGTGTGAGAAATTTTACGACCATGGCTTAATCTTTATGACACGAAATTAATTTACTGGAAAATATTTGAGCCATTTTTTTATATTTACAATGAAAAATATATTTTTTACAATTGACTGCCACTTTATTTTTAATAATAACTAGAAAGTCAAATTAATAGCATTTATAGCATACAAAAAATAGCGCTATAAATAGCATTAATAAATGACCAAAGTAGCACTTAAAAATAGCATTTGTATTTTTTTAAAAATTATTTAATGGTTAAAATATATTGTCTTTTTATATTTACATTTTTTTCTAAATCTCACATTGTTTGTTTTATAATGATATATAATTTTTTTGAAAAATAAGTTATTAGGAATTTTTGCTTTTTGAATTATTGAAAAAAATTGGGGGAAGGGGTAACAAAAACTAATCTGTATTAAACGACAATATTTCGTTTTCGATTATAAATGGAGCTAAAACGAATCAAAACTATGTGATTCGATTCAAAACAAAAGAACTCAAGCTTATTAACTTCAAGAATCTTTAGTTTTTTAGATAAGTTGCTAAAATATAAAATGTTTATTTGAGCCTTTGACCTTAACAATATAGAAGTAAGTTTGAGCACCGAGCTTATTGAATAATAATAAACTGCTCCGAATTTCAAAAAATGTTAAATTATCTGATTTTTGAACAAAAAATTAGCATATTTGCTGAATTAAATAGGAATTCTATAACTTAATTCAAACAAGAATAATTACTAATAAATTGATGCTAACTTAATCTATTTTTATGCATAACTTTACAAATTATGAAGATAATCGTTTTCTATTAAAAATATAGCTTACGACCGCAGCTTTGAGCTTTTAAAATAAGCTTGAGCTAACTGAACTGAGCTTGAGCTTGAGCTTATCATCGCCATTAATAATTTAACATGTGAGTTAATATAATGTGCGCTTAGCGTAATTTTTAATAATCAGTATCACAAAAATACCGCTTTTATGAGCTACACGTTGATGTTAAAAATACGTAAATAATCTTATGCAATCGAAAACTTTTTAAGAGTGCGTAATTTTAACTACTACTTACATAAGCTTAGATAAAATTTATATATATAAATTTTTATTTCAAAAAAAAAACAATTTTAGTCCATAAAAAGCTTATTTAACTTTTTAACTAAGCTAACTGAGTGGTTAATTTTGCTTTATTAATTTAATTTTATACAACTTTGCGAATTAAAGACATATTTAATATTAATTAAATTTATAAATTCAAATTAAGATATCACTCAATAACAAGATAATAAAATACGCAATCTTTTTAAATTTTCTTAATAAAAATCTTTTAAATCTACGACACGCTTCGGTTTATTTCGAGATTTTTGAACTTTTAAATTCCTACTGCATTATCTATGAAGTAAACTTTTCAAATTATGAAACATAATAATAAAATAAAAATAAATAACGCTTTGAAGTGATAAAAAAATAATCTACAATTACATTATTTTTTGAAATTAGTATTAATATTTTTTCCCTAACATTTTTTTGTCTAAATCATTATTATAACTAAGAACTAAAATAATTTTTTTATTAAATAATCCATTTGTATAATAATAATAATTCTGGTCACGATTCTGTGCGCACTCGTTTAGGCCGCGTATTTTGCATTGAGAGGAACAAAATAATGTAATATAGAGAAAACACAAAATTGGCGTATGATTTGTTGCCAATCAATCAACGGAGAAGTGGAACAGTTAGTTGTCTGCTGTTGCGATTGTTGCCGCGCTGTTGCTATATATTATGTAATTTTTAAAAATACAATGCATAAAAGTATTTCTCTCTTGTGCATGACTTAATGCTTTCTAGTGTTTTCCATTTACTTTTTATTATTCTTACCATTCATTCTCAACATAATGTATAACTTAATTTCGAAAAAGTTTCGTTTGTACGCTTTTAGATGCAAGTTAGGCAAAACGGTTTTTTTCTTCACTCAATTTTTGCATATTAAATTACCTTTTGTCTATGCTGTTGAATATTATTTTTAAATGTAGTGCATAATACCTTTGCACCCTATCTTTTTTGAAATGATGCCTTCAATCACGCATTCGTGTCATTTTAGAATTCATGTTTATGTTGAAATTCTCGAGAACGAAAATGTGAGAGAGATAAGCGCAGTCATGCTTTCAAAAAATTAATAAACAAAAAAATAGTGTATGCGAAAGCAGCTTTTCTGGCTTAATAAAATTTTCACAGAAAGAATAAAGAAAACAATAAAAAAAGAGTTCCATTTGAGAGTTGATTTGCATTAATTTTCTATTTCTATGGACATAATCTAGAAATTAATTTTGATTGATGACTCTCTCTCTCTCCTCCTCTCTCTCTCTCGCTCCCTCCCTCCCTTCTCTCTCATCCCCCTCTCTCGACAGGGCTAGAAAAATAAGCAGAACAATAGGTCAGCCTGAACCTAACCTAAAAAGGAAATTGAGTGTCAATTAAGTGAATGCTAATTTACGAATCAAAATTATAGTTTTTCAGAATAACAAAAAATAAACTAAGTCAAGTTTGTTTGCCGTATTTATTTGTTTTTTCTGACCATCGCAGAACTATTCAGATGAGAAAATTTTTAGTGATCACTTTTCTGGCAGATAAAAAAACTATAGCAAATTTTATTGTATAAACCAGTTTTCTTTGTGTGTTTTAATAAAAAATAAATACAGAAAATAATCTCTAGCTCACTCGCTGTGTGACATTTGATATTAACTATTAAAAAAGCATTTAAATTCAATTAATAAATAGCGTGCGGAACACTACAATGCCCATGCGAAACACAATAGGAAAAACCCCTCGTAGAGTTCAGGATTTTCCAACATGTATTCGGAGAGGGTGTTTTGGAGACAGTTTTTGTCCGTTTAAATTGAACGATTTGATCAAAAATAATTCAAATTCTTCGAAAATTAATACCCAAATTGTTTCTTTTAAAAGTTCGATAAATGCAATAATTATATTGTGATTTAACAATTAAATACATATTTTTCCGTAAAAAACTAGAGATGCACATATTAACCGTTAACTTTTGAATTAACAGGTTAACCGATTAAAGTTAAGGTTAAAGTTAAACATTTTGATGTGAATTAAAGTTAAAGTTAAGAAACTTCTTGAGTTAACGGGTTAAGAAAAAATTGCGAGTTAACCGGTTATATATATATTTTATTGAATTTTGCTTTTAAATTATTATTCCCGATAAAAATATAAATCGTGTAAACTAATTGTGTTACGGGTATTGCATAAATGAGTGAAATATGTGTACAATTATTTATTTTCACATTTTAGTTGAACATTACTGATTGAGATTGTTATGCCAACTAAAAAAAAATCATAAATCATTTCTATAAAATTATTTGATAATTAAAAAAGAGTGGTTATATACTTTTGGATAATGAATGTGATTCAGAATTTAGTTTTTTAAATGAAAAATCGTTTGAAAAATACCATAAAATTTGTTTGAGTTAAATTATTGAGTTAACTCGAGTTAACGTTTTCTTAACCGGTTAAAGTTAAAGTTAAGAAAGTTGTTAATTGGTCAAAGTTAAGGTCAAAAAATTTTCAGGAGTTAAGTGTAAGAGTTAAGCAAAATTCTTAACTTTTGACTTTTGTGCATCACTAAAATAAACGTGTGTATTTAAATGGCTCTATTTTATTATCGCACAAAAAGCGTTTGCAATAAACGTACGTAATTGATGTTGAATGTGTATACCACAACAACGCATCAAACAGCGTTAGAGTACATTTGTTGGGGCAGTACATGCACATCAGTGCGTAACATTGCCTTGCGTTCAACTGCTATGGAGTTATCGTCAGTAGTGATAGTTAATCGGCACAAGTGGTTGTTGTTATTGTAGACAAACGATTTATTATTACCAGTAACACATTAAAATACAGTGAAAAATATATTATACGATAGCATCGGATACGAATAGCGTTTGAATAGCAGCGATGGAAACGCAGTTCGACGACGACGGTCTGGTTTTGCCACGTAAACCATTCAACCCGTGCATCGAGTCCAGCGATCGCAAGAATCTCCACAAAGAGATGAAGTGGAACCAGAGAATGTATGGCTAAATTTTTGTATCAAAGTTTGTTATTGTTATTTTGGAATCTTTTTGTTTTTCGTTGTGTTTTTGTAAATAGAGATATAGATTATTGTTTCGTTAAATAGTATTTTAGACCTATAATTATGGCATTGAACGCATCCTACGGCACAAACGATTAATTCAACTATTTTTTCATTATTAATAATAACAAGTGTTTGGAACATTTATTAAACAAATATTAACGCACGCAATACTACGCGTACACTGTTTAGCAAATCTAATTAATTGCTGCGCAATTTTCCCGCAAAAAAACGCTAAAATTAAGCGTTATGCGAGAGTGTGTGTGTGTGTGAAACGACGAACAAAATTTTTATATTTACCGCAAACGAAAATTGTTTTCCTTTTCGATTGAATGCGAAAGGAATGCAAACTAATCTTCGTTCACAATTAAACCCTTTGCGCTTGTTTTTAAGTGTTTGTTTGCGCTAAATATGTTTTTCGAAGAAAGTTTTTTTTTGTTTTGTTGCCTCAGTTACGCATAGATCGGTTTATTTTGTTAATTTGTTTTTATTATAATAGTAAACTTAAAAAAGAAAAACAAGGTCGTAAATCACTGATTATTTACATTATAAACCCATCATTGTTCATAATTTTCGATTACGAATAATGAATTCGTGTTCATTTTTATAGTAGTTGTGTAGTTTATAACATTTAGCGAAATAACTTGATTTTGCAATGAGTTGCCAATTATTAGTTTACATGACTTTACAAATGCATCGTGACTTTTCATTACATGCTAAAAAAAGTGTTATAACAATTATCGACTCAAGTTCTATCAAAAATGTTTATAGAACTCGAAATTAAATATCAGATAAATGCAAATTTTTTTACAATTAATTAATTTAAAAATAATATTTTATGGAATAGAGGCAAAAATGTATTGGACCAGAAGAACGAGCTCGAAAAGGTGATGGAAAAGCGTAAAGACAACGCCAAAAAGAAGGAGTTAGTGGCGGAAAAATTGAGTCGACGCTCGAGTTTGGAGAAACGATTAGAGGAGCAGCAAATGAAACTGAAATTGCAAGAAGAGAGCGCTAATCAAACGAATAGTGCCACCACCACTACCACTACGACTACTAATAATAACAATAATAATAATTCAGACACGCATATCGTTATCAATAGAGCCCAATCGTCGCCCTAAAACATATAACCATATTATTTTTCGGGTGCCACTGATTATTATTATTATATTAATTAGAAAAAATGTAAAATATATACTTATACTATCAGGGAAATCGATTTATCGAGATAGTCGATGGCGCGTACACTCCGTTTGTTTTAAATGATTATTATTTCTAGCCGTCGATTGTTTTCACCGCTTACTGTATATAGAATTTTTATTTTCTTTATTTTTTGCGATCATTGCATTTTTTTAGAGCATGTGTAAAGTTTTTGTTTAGTTATTATTAATTTTTAGCTCGCCTTCTGTAAACGGAGAAGTTGGGCATATTTTTTTTTAGTTGTTTACGTTTTATCAGACGATTAATTAGGCGAAAAAGTTCTTCGATGTTTCTATCCGTAAATAATCTTTTGAATTTTTTTCGCGATTCATTCCTATTATACTTAAAAATTTGATGCACGCGTATAATCCGTTTATTTGATATAGTTTCCGATACCACTGGAAATGCTATGCTATCACCCGAAGCGTGTTAATAACTGAACCGTGAAAATCTATTTTATTATAATACTTAAATATATATATATATACATAAAAATATTTGATAAACTTGCTAAATTTATACATTACAAAAAATTTAATATAAACACTTCGATATCGACTCATAATTTAATATATTTACAGATTACGTTTTTGTGAATAAAATCAAATTTCGTACCATTCATTCGAAATCTATATTTTTAGTATTATTTTTGGTAAACGCTTGAAAACATCAATCGTTATGAAATATTTAGTTGACTTTAATTTTTAATTTATTTTTGTTGTTTTTAAACTACGAAAGAAATATATGTATAACGGAAGTTGTTTACAGAAATGAAGCAGTTTTCAACTTTTTCTGGTGTTTTTTTAATAGAACTGTGTATTTATACAAAAACGTTAAGCAAAATCGCGTCGTTAATCGTAATGTACGGCAATATAGCCGTAAGTTAGCGTTAACGCTATAATTTCGTTTTGCCCCGTAAAACGTTAGTTTAGATGAATGGCGCTGAAAGAGTCGGACGAAAAATAATATAAATAATGTAACGTTCGTTCGATTTGTTTGATTTCTTCGGCACAATTTTTTGTTTGCTCCACTTTGTACAGTAGCCTACTATTGTTGTTGTTGTTATTATTATCGCCTCCAGTTTTTTGAATTTTGACGTTCCCTAATAGTTTATTTGCTTTGTCCACGATTTCGTTTCCGCACTCTCTGTCCGGACGCGTATATATCGCCCAAAAGTCTAATTGAGTGTAAATTTTAAGCTAATTTCGCGTATTAAATGAAAAATTTAAAATTATTTAAAGATGTAAGCGTACAATGAGCTAATAGTTTAAGGCTGAATTCTTAGCGCATTATTTTTTGCTTACTCTTCTAATCTAAATCTTATGTAATTTGGTTACATTTTTTCGTATTTTTACCAAAAAATTATAATATAAAGCAGGGTGTCCCTGAGGGGGCTGGAGGGGGATCCACCAAGAATTCTCAAAAAGTTGACCCCCCTACCTAAAAAATGGAAAATGACATCTCTATGGGAGAAATTTTTTTAAAATGTTTTTTTGGCCGATAGCAGAAAAATTGTCGCTTAAATCCGAGTAGTTTGACCCCCCTTAAAATTTTGAAAAGTCTGAAAGTAGACTCCCCCAGACCGACACACTCTGGGATACCCTGATATAAAATAATACTGTATCAAATATTATTTCGAATTCCTCATATCTGAATCTTATACCGTAGATAATTATTTTTACTGTATTTTATGTTCTCAAATATCAAACTTTTAATTAGTCCTAATAAATTTTATTGCCCGCTATATTACCCTTATCTTCCATTTAATCCAACTTCACATTTTATTAAAATTTTCGCATTCTATCAACGGCTCATTTATTAATAAAATAATACATTTTTAAAGTAACAAATTTTAACCCTGAAATACCTTGACTAGAATTCCTGTTAAACTCCTGATAAGCGATGAAATATTTGTCATAAACGATGTCCAATACGAACCAGTGGAATATCCGTTCGCTTCCGTTATACCTGTACGTGCGATACAGTGCACCAAGTTTTCGCTCTATGTTTCCTAATGGTTGTATTCGTTTCATCAAGAAATGGTCAAATATTTTCTTTTCTCCCACTCTTTTTATTTTTAATAAATAAATATATTATTTTGATTTAACAAAATACTGAGTATTCACTCGATTCGAAGAAAACAATTAAAAATAACTTGTGAAAAGGAATTTAATTAAAACTTATTTTAAATCTAATAAATAAGTTTACTTCGCAAAGATGAGTATAAATATTTCCTTTAATAGTTATTTTTTAAAATTATTTGCTATAAATGAATACCTTATTTTAGTATCTATACTTTTATTCTGATTAGTTTCGAAATAAATATTCAAACAACGAAATCCGCTGAATTTTGCGTACGACGCGTCCCACTGTCCACTAATCTGAAAATTATTTTTATTATAAATTATTACAAAATTGAAAAACACAAACAAATAAAATTTATAATTGTAAATATTAACTTAAAACCCATGGTCAATCAAATCCAATAATTCAAAATAAAATTTGCAATTATATTTTATGAAATTTTTATAATACCGGTCATGACCGTAGATATATTTTTTATGGTGATAGGTAATGAAGAACTCTAGTCATATACGAATAAACTATATTTTAAAAAAATTTCTTTTCAACTTTGTTTTATTATTTTATAAAATTATTTAGTAAATAAACAAAATTCCTTTGAGATTCTTTGGCAAATATTGAACATAATAAATTATTTTAAATGTGAACTATTTTAAAATTATTTTTCTAAAATTTATGTTATATAAAAAAGTCGAAGCTTATTCAATTGACACGTCCGTCTAAGCTTATGTGTGCACATTGGCCACTTGAATGCCACCATAAGCATAATATCTTAACCTTTGTTATAACAAAGAGAGCTCTTTGTTATTGTGTCGTTCTTGTTTTGTAATATTTTATCTTCAAAAAAACATTTAAATATAATATACAGAAAAAATTGAATTGCATGATTACTTTAAAAATAACTAAATAAGACTGCATTATTTTGAAATATTTTCAACTTAATAAAATTTTAAACTATTAAATTACATGACAAAATTTATTTATTTCCTTTTGCATTCGGAAATTGTTTTATTACTCTTTTTCTAAATATTCGCGTTATTTGTTACGTACTTGCAAGCGAGCGATACTTTACTTAAAATACTTTACTTTTATTATTAATTTAAAAATGCTCAGACAGGCATACATCACAATTAATTTAGAAAAGTATAATTTATAATCTAGGAAATTCGCATAAAAAAATTCGCACAATCACTATAGTTTTGTATTTATTTAAATTACTGTTATGTTACTCTTACACTTAGATAACAGAGATTAGATAGTTCTGTGCACGAATTGTTAATACAGCGAAATTTTAATTTGCGTATATATATATAATTAGCGATATGCTGTGGACACAAGAAAACATTATTTTTAAAATGGTTAGCGCGATAATTAAGTCCAATATTTTAATTATATTACTAAACTTTATAATTACGTTTCACTGAAAGCAAAATAAATAAAATATTTAAATGTTTCATTAATTTCATTATAAAAGACACACATATAGCTAAACCTTATTAATATCCAAATCTTGAACCACATTATCCCACAGCCAATCGTAATCGACAGCAATTATGTTTTTATAATAAGCGACAATTATGAACAACGTAAACACGCATTTGTTCGCTAAACTGTACATGGCTTTTATTTCTAAGGCGATAATCGAAAGTTAATCGTAAATTAATTCGCCAAATGATTTTTATTCTCTTCTTTATTTATATATTTAATTAAGTGGCAAAACATTTACAAGTATTTCATTAGTCTATTTAAAGCACTGGGAACATAAATAATCATTTAACCAAAACGCATTGGACGAACACCTAATCGTGTTAATCATCATTTAATTTACAAATAAATGAGAGTAAAAATATCGCACGTAAGACTTAATTACGTGGCAAAC